>JBBIGC010008873.1:10000-13372 GCA_037576955.1 Lepidarchus adonis | reverse complement strand
TAATGTTTATCAGTACATTGCAGAAAATAATGAACTTTATCACAATATGCTAATTTTTTGAGAAGGACCTGTAAATATAATATAAGAGAAGATCAGTATAGTGATCATTATAGTCAGAAATTAGTCATTAGAATTATTTTATTTTCAATAAAGTTATCAACATGTTTAGAAGAACAGAGGTTTGGTTCCTGATCTTCTTTGAGCTCCAGTCGTTGCATGAATCTGTTCAGTTCCACCAGCAGCTCCACCAGCAGCTCCACCAGCAGCTCCACCAGCAGCTCCACCAGCAGCTTCACCAGCGGACTTAATCTAATGGGAGGATGATTAGATTAACTATTGGATGGTAACTAGATATTGTGCCTCTTTGAGAATGTTGTATTTGTTTATTTGAATTTATTCTAATTATTTCAACAATAAATGTTAGCCTCCGAGATAAGAAGCTTCATATATCATTTTCTCACTTTTGCTTAGTGCTGTATATTGAATGATAGATGAGATTTAGACGTAGCTCTGCATAGGTCAATGAGTCCAGAGGAATCTTCATTTAGTCCAAGTAAAAGCATGAATTTAAAGTAGACTTCCCTCTGTAATCTGCATTAAATAATCACTTTGGGGTTTTATTGATGGGGCTTTCCTGGCCCCTGCTTGGGCAGCAAGCCTTGCAGATAACACACACACACACACACACACACTCTCACTCTCACACACACACACACACACACACACACACACACACACACACACACACACCCCAAATGTATGTCTGTCCTTTGTAAGTGCATCTTGGGGGTTGCATGGAAATTCAATGGGGGCTTTTGACTAAATGAAATGCAAATTAAAACTGTAGGTTATATCACACACACACACGCATGCACACACACGTAGTTCTATATTCAGGTGGGTTAAGGGTTTGGCCCACACTATGTGAGAGAGTGTGTGAAGTCATAATTCTGAGCAGCTTAAATTAAAGTGTAAGTGATGTTAATTGTTGTGTGTGCAGTAGCAGATGGAGGAGTAAGAGCAAAAGCACCGAAATCCCTTAGATAAACCTGAGTGATCTCCAGTGAGCGTCCAGTGAATAACATACTCCTCTGTTTCTGGTTCCAAGTTGTGCAGCCAGGTT
Source organism: Lepidarchus adonis (assembly GCA_037576955.1). Taxonomy (NCBI): domain Eukaryota; kingdom Metazoa; phylum Chordata; class Actinopteri; order Characiformes; family Lepidarchidae; genus Lepidarchus; species Lepidarchus adonis. The sequence continues at coordinate 12,249 of JBBIGC010008873.1, read as the reverse complement.
TGATCCCTGACGTTGCTGAAGCAATTTGATGTTGTGAGTGTTGATGTTCTTCAAGGAGATGCCAGGTCACCAAAGTGATTTTCAAAGGTTTTCTTAAAGACAGAAAGAAAATGACAGAGTTAAAAAAGTTAAAAGTTTGTTTAAAAGGCAGATACTACTGTAATGGAATCCTAAAAGAAAAGGTCTGGAGAAAAGAAGTGTGGAGCACAGAGTTTCAATTAGCACTGAAGATGTCTGAACACACTTAACTGATGGTCACCACAGGTTTTATGGAATTCAGTTTTAGTCAGCTGTAATGTCATGTGTGTTAGGTGCCACAGAGTCTAGGTGATGATGATGGAGACTGAGGAGTGTAAATCGGACGAGATGATGTTCTGTCCTTGTTAAGATTTTGTTAAGATAGAGAGGCCCGGGCAAGATTGAAAAATACAGCTTTACAGTGGGTCAGCATGTAATGGGTCATAGAGCCTTACATGTTTTGTGACACTAGATCTGTGACAGGTTGGCCTTGCTCTCTGGAATGGTGGGGTCCCTAACAGGCCATCAGACTCCTCAACCAGGACAATACATAACACACACACACACACTGCTATAACACAGGACACTTTAAACACACTTCAAGCCCTACACCTATAATGTATTATGTTTTACATTGCACATCGGACAATACAAGCTGTTTTGCACTTTAACACAAGACACTTTATGTAAATAATCATCTCCCTCCCACTATTCAGCAAATACATAGTGTATAAATGTGTACATATGTATATTTATATATTTTGTTTTTTTTTTTAGTTTATTGATCTCTATTTCTATTCTATTTTATTCTATTTTATTTTTTCATTGATCTCTATGTCTATCTACTTCTATCATCTTATTTCTATCTGTATGGTCCACGGAGCACACTGGGTTACATTTCACTGCTGGTCAAATAAAGATCTTGAATCTTGAAGATTAGGGGGAAGCTTAACGTGACTTGAAGGAGGCATGTGTTCACTTTCACTCTACCAGTGCTAGTGGCATCACGTGATTGGGGATCCCTAGCAACTAGCTATAATTGGGGATGAAAATTTGGAAAATAAGATGAGAAAAGAAGAAGTGAATTCTTATGTCAAAGTTCACTGAAAGCTGAAGTGAACATTCACACACACAATAAAACAAGCTGCTCAATATGGCAAGTCCCATTAAAATGGATTTCATTGACCAGTGTAAGTGAGATTGGCCTAAAGAGCTGCTCTGTTGTTGTCAGGCCAGAGTCTAGAATCCTAGTGGAGCTGCGACCGAGGGTCATTCATTATTGATGTTATTGCCAGTGTTCCTATTCATATCATAAATAACATTGGGTTATTAACAAATGGCCAATAATTTGAGCTCATCAATATATCAGTAGGGCCCTTAGTCATTTATGTGTGTGTCTGAGCTCTGAATGTGTGTATTACAGCTGTTTTGACACTTCTGTATAATGTGTATAATGGTTTTCACATGGAAATGTGTTTGTGTGCTTCTGCAGATCATAGCGTACCAGCCGTATGGTCGCTCAGTGGACTGGTGGGCGTTTGGTGTACTGCTCTATGAGATGCTGGCTGGACAAGTGAGTTCATAATTACACACCATCTCTGACTATTCAGTTTGAGCTACTATGATTCTTTAGGAGTACATAGAAATGTTACCATTATTCAGTTAGATTCATTTAATGTGTTATACTGGAAGAACTACAAAAAAGTACAAATAAAAAAATGTATTGTTGTTATTTCATACATATCCTCTTTAAATATTTGTTGTTTAATGTTTACATTTTCATATTTGTATTAAAAAAGCATATACAAATATATTATATAAGGCAAAATATATTCACATATTTTTGGGGGGGAAACGGTATAAAACTTTATTTTATATTATCAAAATGTGGGAATGTCAGCTGTAATGTAAACTGTGATAAAATTGAGATAAAATATAAGCTTGTCCCATTAACTTTAATATAATGGATTTTTATTAATATCTCTCCTGTTAAGTTACTTTTCATCATCATCTCCATTACTACGTTTCTCCCTTTCTGGGTTCTTCCCATTTTGATTTGCCATCATCACATGGTGCTTCTCTGGTTTCCTCCTACAGTCCAAAGACATGAACATCAGGTGGACTGATGATGTTAAATTGCTCCTAAGTGTGACAGTGTTAGTCTATGTGTCTAAACTGTGATGGACTAGTGACCTGTCAATGATTTTTCAATGGATTTTGGCTCCAGCATC
>JBBIGC010008873.1:0-5000 GCA_037576955.1 Lepidarchus adonis | reverse complement strand
AGCCATTGGCCCAGATGTAGCAAAACAGGCTCAAACCAGAAAACCCTCAACACCGTGTTTCACAGATGGGATATGGTTCTTATACTCAAGTGTTTTTCTGTCTCCAAATGTAATGCTCTTCATTTGTGTGAAATTTCCCACTTGTGGGACAATAAAGGATTATCTTATCTTATCTTATCTTAAGTCAAACAATTTTTTTGTCTTTGTCTATCCATAAAGCATAAAACAAATTATACAGTGGAGAAAATAACTATTTGGCTCCTTGCTGATTTTGTAAGAAATGAACAAAGAAATGAACAGTCCATAATTTTTGCAGAACTTTTGAATTGTTTTCCATGGTCTGCTCTTCTTTTAGCTGAAGTTCATCTCGCAGATTTTCTATACAGCTCAGTATCTTTCAGACACATGCACTGATTTATTCAACAGCGCTCCTGTCTGTTAGCTAATGTATTACTTCACTGAGATAAAAATAGAGTTTTCAGGAAGTTTTGAGCTGAGCAGTACCTGTGCTGTTAAAAAGTTCAGATGGCTGAAGGATTTATATTCCATCACCTTATGTTCCTTCATGATCTTGTATTTTTATTCTACTGTTCTTCTTAGAATTCAGTGTCTACAATGAAGCTCTGTACACAGACAGGTAGCACACACCTATTCTGTTAATGTCCCCTACCCCAATCAGTTTGTTTTTGAGGAACAGGCTATTTGTAGAATCCATGTTGCTGAGCTGTGTTGCAGGGCTTTTTTAGGAGTGAGCTAAAGAGCAGAAGGGTCATTATCGTGCCATTAGGTGTTCTGAACAGAGACATTTATAAATATATCAGTGCATTTATACCACTTTAAAACTTTTTGCAAGTTTTATACAGTTTTTAAGAGCATGTGGGGGATTAGAGGTCCTGGACATCCATAGAAGTAGTGAGCAAATAATAATGTACCTAAAACATTATTTTTAGTAATTAACATGCCATTTTATCGTTTAACTAATTTACGATTTCTGCAACATTTCATAATGATAATAATGGGTCGCTGAAAAGGCTGCCACCCTATCACAATGGGGTCACTGCCCCTTTAGGATGCATGCACATTGACATCTTATCAACAAGAGGAAGGGTGTGTGTGTGTGTGTGTGTGTGTGTGCGTGGGTGCGTGTGTGCGTGTGTGTGCGCGCGCGCGCGCGCGTGCGTGTGTTTCATTTTCAGCTCAGTCTGTTGAACAGTGAACCCCATGTGGTCTGTGAAAATAACTGTGAATTATCAGAACCTAGTGCTTCTGGACAGAAATAACGGCTAACAGTAATATTTCTTTCTCGCTCTCTCTTTGTGTGTGTGTGTGTGTGTGTGTGTGTGTGTGTGTGTGTGTGTGTGTGTGTGTGTGTGTGTGTGTGTGGAGCAGGAAATAAGGCACAGGGTGATGTTCTGAGAGCAAGACTGCATGAATATGGTGCCTTGTTTTATAGTGAGGGTGATGATTACCACAGTGGTGGCAAATGGAACCAGAGGTTGATGCCTCTAAACCTCCCTCATAGGAAGATTTTACAGGAAATGGTTATAAAGACGCTTCCATTATGCTTTTGTTTTTAAATGTTTCTGGGCTTCTGTTCATGTTAAAATCCATAAAATGGGGTTCATGCAGACCATTGTCAAAATAGTCCTCCAAGAAAGACATATTTTTTTATATTTGCCACTATTTTATCATCAGCTTTACATATAAACATGTGTGGCTCCACTGATCAGTTGGGAGAATAAATAAAATTGCTATATTTGTGTAGCTGTGCATTTGCTTTTTAAATCACCTTTTCTTAGAAATGTTTTTAAGAGAGTAGGTCATTCTAAAGTTGAGAGCAACTTTTTTTCCTGAAATCAAAGCACATGTAATAATATTCTTTTTTATACCCTTATGTGTTGAATGTATGGATACATGTTGTTGATGAAGAGGATTATTATTGTTATTATTAACTCTACTAATAATGTTGATGTTAATGTTGATTCTGTCCTGTGTCCCAGCTGATGACGAAGCACCCAACAAAGCGACTGGGCTGTGGGCTGGAGGGTGAGCGGGACATCCGGGAGCATGCATTCTTCCGCCGGATCGACTGGGAACGTCTGGAGAACCGTGAAATCCAGCCTCCATTCAAACCAAAAGTGGTGAGTGACCACAGGCCAGACTTAATGAAGCCACAGCTAAGCCCTCTTGGTCTGATAACATAGACACCCAACCATACTGTTTACTGTGTACTGCTTCAGGTTTGGAGTGGGCTACATTAGTAAGCAAGTGAACACTCAGTTCTTAAAATCAGTGTATAGGAAGCAGAAAAAGTGAGTGACTGTAAGGGTCATAGGGCAAAGCTGTGATGGCTAGATTACTGGGTCAGAGCATCTCCAAAATTGCAGCTCCTGTGGGGGGTTCCAGGTATACAGCAGGTAGTATCTACCAAATGTGTTCAAACAAAGTGAACCACCGAAGAACCATTGACAGGGTCATGGGCTTCCAACACTCATTGATTGATTCACTTGCTGCGTATGGGGCTGTGTAGCCTGACACCAATCAGAACGTTCATGCTGACCCCTGCCACTGTTGAACGTTCCTACACTGGGTATGTGAGCATCAGAGCTGGACATTGGAGCAATGGACGAAGGTTGCCTAGTCTAAATAATCATTAATTAATCAGACTAGGAGATCTTGGGTACTTCATGGGGAAGCTACTTTGACAGAAAGTATCTAAACACTACTGCAGACCAAGTACACCCCTTCAATACAAGAATATTTCCTATTGGCAGAGGCCTTTTTACGCAGGATAATGTGCCATGTCACACTGCAAACATTGATCAGGAACAGTTTGAAGAAAACTTCAAGTAAGCAAAATCTACAAGCTACCGTTAGCCTAGCGTCTAATGGACATAAAGCACAAAAATAATATTAAATATTTTGAAGGAATAATCAAACATAAATTTTGGCCAATTTTCACAGCACTGTGATTTTTTTTATTATTTCACACAATACTACATTAATGAGGTATGAAAAGGTAGTTATATTACTCATTAGAACAAAAAGTTGTGGAATTAGACTTCATTACACTCAATAACATTTCAGTAGGACTAAGCAAAATCCTGCAAAAGGATTAGAATTGTTTTTACATCTGCTGCACACTCTCACACTCTTGGCCAAGGTGGTTTCGATCCTGCCGGACTGCTGCAGACCCCATCCCCAGCTCGTATTGACTTTCTGTCTTCAGACCTAAAATGAAATGGTGATATTTACGAGAGAGAGAGAGCAAGAAGGAGAGAGATAGAGTGTGAGTCAGTGCACACAGAACTGTGACAGTCTGCCATGACTGTGTTGGCTGGGCAGGTGTGTGTTAGTGTGAGTTAGTGTGTGTGTGTGTGTGTGCATTTGCCCATAAGCTTCTGTCACAGTGAAAAATGCAGCAATCAAAGCATTATAAAAAACAACCTCTGCAAAATGGGGTCAAGTGACTGGATGGAGAAATTTAACTTTTTTTACGTGAGTGTGTGTGTGTGTGTGTGTGTGTGTGTGTGTGTGTGTGTGTGTGTGTGTGTGTGTGTGTGTGTGTGTGTGTGGTTGGATGGGTGCATGGCCCTGAGACACTACAGTTAGAAATCCTGTGTTGAGTGTGAATTAAATGACCTGAATACACATAAAGCCAAGATACAGGAGTTAGATTAGTGTGGAAGTGTGAGCAGTTGGCCAGCATTGTCTATCTGTAGATCTAAAGGGTAAACAGGGGTTTCAGGGTTGTTTATCAGTTAGATTTTTGCTTTACACTACACTTAGCATCACTTAAGCTATTAGCTTACTACCCTCAATCACAAAAAGAACAATTCTGCTGTTAGAATTCTGCATAATTTAGCAGTTGAGATGAACAAAGTGATTTATTCTGCGTTTGGTGTGAAATGCTTACTGTATTTTCCCCAATGATAAGCCGCCCCACATTAGGACGCCCTCACAGTAGTGACATTATACCGTAGTGTAGCATAAACAATTAAGTTAATAAAATTTGGAAGTTACTGATATCATGCAAGAATGCATGAACTACGCTGCAGAATTTAATGTCCAATATTAACAGATGTCCCTCAACAGCAAAGCAGCACAGGTTGCAATTGACACTGTTTATGGGTCTGATTTTGAAGGATTGGAAGAAAGGTAAGACTAATAATTTTTGCATTTCAGTGTTGATAATTTTATACCAAAGAATTTACACATAGATGGATGATTGACATTGCTGTATTGCCGAACCCCCACCCTCCACTGGTTCAAGCTAAAACTTTAAACTTGTGTTTTCCCCACAACAAACTTTTGTTCATTTTATTTCTGTTAAATTGAGCTTTATTCTGAGCTTTTATTATATACTATGGTGTAATGTAATGTAGCAAAGGGCTGAAAAAGTTTAAGAGAGGCTGAATGCAGCAGCGTCGTTTAAGTGAGAGACTTCTTCACCCATCATATGTGCAGAGGTGCATCATAGCAGCAGCATGATGGAGCAGTTCAGAATCGTCTTCCAGAATCACAGAAGGGGTTTTCTTCTTCTTCTCTCTTATTTATCTTCTAATTCATATATCATATTCACCAGAATATCAGGGTCTGCTGCTAGATGACTGCGGTATAATTCTAAATGTAAGCTCTTAGTCAGTTAGACATATAGTGCCCTAAACTATAGACATCTTCAGGCAAATGCTGTTAATGCTACATTGCAGGAAGGTGAGTTTCTATGATTTGGGGATTTTTTATATTCTCTTTTTATTTTCTCCCGATCAAATGAATGATTTGACATAAATAATTCAAACCCCAAAAGTTGGAATATTTTCCAAAAAAACGAAATAAACCTACCATTAAAATGGTAGATGTTCACACACCCACACACACATAAACACACACTACTTTCTATAATAACCTTAATAACCTTGCATGCTCTCTCTTTCTCTCTCTCTCTCTCTCTCTCTCTCTCTCTCTCTCTCTCTCTCTCTCTCTCTCTCTCCCCCTCTCTC
>JBBIGC010008844.1:0-13374 GCA_037576955.1 Lepidarchus adonis | reverse complement strand
GTTACATTTATTTGTAAGTCATGAATTATCTTTGTGAATCTTGTTACATTTGTTTCTGAGTCAAGAAATATATTTGTAAATGGTGTGATATTCATTTGATAATATTGAAACTAAACTCTCTCCATAATAATACACTGCCTACAGATGAAAAAAAGTCAATAATTTATCCAAGAAAAATCTCAATAGCAGTACACAGCTGGAATTGTATTTCCATCTCCAGAAGGAAAAAATGTTTTGTAGGCTTTTTTTTTTCAAACATAATTGTCCTGCTGAAATTTTTGACCACTCTTCATTGTGCAAATTCCTTCAGTTCAGTGCCTTTCAAATCAAATTTCTGCTTCAAAACAGAACATCAGTCATTGCTTGGTGGATCTGCCAGTGTGTTTAAGTTTACACAACTACGTGGTATGGGATTCTCTTGAAAACCTGTCCTGTTACTATGGTAAAAACAATTCTTCCGATTATTCAAAATTCAAAAAAAAGCTCAATTGTACTTTCACAAACCTGCCGTTTGAGCACAGCCGTCCGGTCAGATTCAGTGCTCCTCACCATCTTCTTCATATACTCCAGCTGCTTCTCTAGCAAAGAGCACTTGGCCTCTGCAGCAGCCAACTGAGAGACCAGGTCTACATGCATGAGGGAGAGACAGAGGACATTGAAATTCCACTAGACTAAAATGAATGTGCTGAGCAAATCTGGTAGGCCCACCTTGGTTCTTTGATCTGTCTGCATGGCCACTCTCTCGCTCTCTCCCCAGAACAGTCTGTGCACGAGAACTTTCTCGCGAGAGCCTTTGCAGGTTCTGCTCTGCTCGGATCCGCTCCAATTCCAGCCTGCGGATCTTCTCCTGAAGGTTCTTCAGAGCAGAGAGAATTGCTACATGCATACACACACACACACACACACACACACACACACAGACACACACACACAAGTAGATATTGTTTACCACACTACTTTCAATCACTATCCACTTTGTGACACAGACACATTTTTTAAGCTTAAACAACTTACAGGATATGCCTTCAGTAACCAGCAGAGGGAGCCATTACTCAACACCACACACTGATGCTCAGAGTAATGACAGGAAAGTGAATAATTCATTACAATGATCTTACAGAAGCCACTGGTTTCACCTGCCATTTATCATCCTCCCCCCTCCTTCATTCTTTATTCCCCCCTGTCCTTCTTCCTTCCTTCAGAGGAGGAGCGCTCTAGTACGTTGAGCAGTGAAGTGTTTCAGTGCGATCAGGTGTCTCCATCCAACCAGTACATGAATACAACACCTGATAAAGGTTTGACGATATTTCGCTTGTTTAAGTTGTTGCTGGTTTTCAGTGGAACCACCATTTTACACCCACATCAAAACAGGTCCAGTTGTGCTCACACAGCTTTTAAAGTCTCAGTAGAGCAGCACAGTCTCTGGACATATTCTGGAGCAGGTCACCATGGGGGTCACACAGTATACAGATGTATTTTGTATTGGTATCAGCAGATACGTGAACGCAAAACAAACAGGACAATCGGCCTACAGATCCTACATGGGTGCATCCCTAAAAGTGATACACAATTTGAATCAAACCTCATTTAATTCCTTTCCCTGTTCTGCTGTGAAGCAAGAGGAGAACAAGGTTTCTTCATATATGAGGAATTTACACATTAATGAACATGAATGTCAAAAGGCAAATGTAAGTCTGTGTGTTTTACCACCAATGTTGTGCAGGGGAGAGGTTTAGGTGGTGTAGGTGGTGTAGGTGGTGTAGGGGTGTGTGTTACCTCCACTGCTGCTCTCCGGAAAAGCTGTAACAGGTCTTAGCGAGTGAGGCAGGTGGGTGTTGATGAAGGGTCGTCTGGCAGGGTATTCAGCATAGGAGGTCAGAGAAGCAGTGTCGGACATTGCCCTGCTCCTAGAGGGCAGCGTCAGCACCTCCTACACACAACCACACACAGTTAACACGGGACGGGATCCAACTTCCAACCATCTTTGAAGGATGAGCTTGGTCATAAGTAGCTGATGGAAAACAGCTCATCTTTTTTCCTAAATTCAGACTAAACCTTGTAAATAATTTTGTGCTAGGCAGAGTTATTTCTGCACCATTCTAGAGTAACAGATTAGTATTGTACACAGATGACACTAGACAGCTATGAGAAAAAGTAACAAAATGGTCCCTATGTAACCGGGGGTTTCTGCGAGTTACGTCAGGGTTCCATTTCTCCAAACGTGACACGGAACTAATAGGTGTAACGATATATTTATGAAACATGTACGAGTAGCAGGCATATAACTAACATGAGTCTCTTTTGTAGGCGTTTGCTGTGGGATGTGCCAAGTTTCATGGGGAGCAATGCATTGTGGGTTATTTAGTGTATTTGTCTGCACCGTTTGCCACTAACTTTGTTTTTATGTGCAAACGCAGAACAAAAAGGCAGCCAGTGACGTAACCACGCCGTATGTCGAGTGAGACGTAACACGAGGAACCACCATACTTTGTTAACCATCATCATCATCACAGTCAGACACATGTAGCTTCACTGGTGGGAGTGAACATAATATAGCTGTGTGTGTTGCAGACATCAAAAATAATAGTTTCATTAAACCACTGTAAAAACTTACAGAAATTACAATAAAAACAAAGGAAATGCCCCTTTTAGAATTTAATTAATTAAACAGAATTATACATGGACCATGTTTTAGTTTGGTGTGAAAGCAGAATTCTAAAACACTGCTGGATGTTCACAGCAGTAATATTTTGCAAGAGGAATCGTATCGTGTATCGATGAAGTATTTGATTAGTATTAGTATTAGTATATCGTATATTAGTATATTTTGTATTAGTATATCGTATATTAGTATATTGCGTATTAGTATATCGTATATTATTATATTTTGTATTAGTATATCGTATATTAGTATATTGTATACTAGTATATCATATATTAGTATATTGTGTATTAATTAATCATACATTAGTATATAGTGTATTAGTATATAGTGTATTAGTATATCGCAGATTAGTATATTGTGTACTAGTATATCATATATTAGTATATGATTAGTATATATCATGTATTACTATATTGTATATTAGTATATCATGTATTAGTATATCGGATATTAGTATATCGTGTATTAGTATATCAGATATTAGTATATTGTGTATTAGTATATCAGATATTAGTATATCGTATATTAGTATATCGGATATTAATATATCGGATATTAGTATATTGTATATTAGTATATTGTGTACTAGTATATCGTATATTAGTATATCATGTATTACTATATTGTATATTAGTAGATCATGTATTAGTATATCAGATATTAGTATATTGTGTATTAGTATATCAGATATTAGTATATCGTATATTAGTATATTGTATATTAACATATCGTGTATTAGTATATCGTGCATTAGTATATCAGATATTAGTATATTGTGTATTAGTATATCGTATATTAATATATCGTATATTAGTATATCGGATATTAGTATATCATGCATTAGTATATCGTGTATTAGTATATCAGATATTAGTATATCGTATATTAGTATATCGTGTATTAGTCTATCGGATATTAATATATTGTATATTAGTATACCGTGTTATAATATATTGTGTATTAGTATATCATGTGCTAGTATATCAGATATTAGTATATCGTATATTAGTATATTGTGTACTAGTATATCGTATATTAGAATATCATGTATTACTATATTGTATATCAGTATATTATGTATTAGTATATCGGATATTAGTATATCGTGTATTAGTATATCGTGTATTAGTATATCAGATATTAGTATATCGTATATTAGTATATTGTGTATTAGTATATCGTATATTAATATATCGGATATTAGTATATCGTGCATTAGTATATAGTGTATTAGTATATAAGATATTAGTATATCGGAAATTGTCTGTCGCTGCGTTGTTGCCAAGCACCAGCAAGCAACTAGTAGTTGAAAAGGGAGTTGTTTTGTATTGTATTTTTTTACCTTTTCGCGGTGTGCCAATGAAGATTTAGATGCCGTGTCCATTAAAATGCAGATTAAATGTGTGTCTTCTGTCCGAAGCTGAAACGCTGCCACACATTCACATTTTACGAGCTGCAAATAATAAACGAACAGGAAACAAAATCCTACCGCGTAAAAGTAGTAAAGGGAAGTAAGCCCCAACATGAAGCCGCCAATATCAACGTAAAAGTCTCTTTCAAAATAAAAGTCATTAACGCGTCTCAAATGTGATTTTCTTAAATATTTGTGTGATTTCGTGTTTATTTCTTATGATGTTAAGACTAGATCAATTGTAAAATGTGGCTTTTGTTATAAAAATGCTTTATTTTGGTCATTTGCGTTTCATTTTTAATGTAGTACCTTATTGCTAGTTAGTCCACTTTCTTATGTTCTGTATATGGCATGCATATGACTAGCACACAGAACCACACACCACCTGAACCAAGCCTCTATGACCCTTCATTGTTTATTGAAAAATTAAAAAGTTCACCATTTTCCAGTGTCTGTTCTGAATCCTGGTCAGTCCTGAAAGTCAGTTCTGTATGTTTTGGTAATGGTTCCATACTATAAGTGGAAAACATGCTGTATAAGACTATTTAAACATTTAGTGGGGGTTCTTTCTCATATACCTCATTTTTACAAAGTAGGTTTTATTTTCTGTATGTAGATACTTCATAGAAAATTAAACATTTTATCATAATAGTAAATTTGTTAAGTCCCCGGTCTTGGAACAGGCTTAGATAATATACACATCTGTTTGACTGTAACACAGATTTTTTAGCACTTCTAAATACATTGAATGTCTGAAGAACATTGAAAGTCTTGCATTAAGAGAAGCTTTCAAATCAAATCACAATTAAATGAAAAAGAAAATTCCAGTCATGACAGAACGAGAAATGTCTGTTATTAAAGGAAAAATGCAGAAGCAGGCTGTTACTGATATTCCAGTTTAGTCCTGCTCATGCGGTCCGACATGTTACATAGATTTGGCTGGAAAGTTGGGAATTCTGGAAACTCCAATCATACCCAAGAAACAAACATGACCATCTGTGAAAAAAGCAGCCTCAGTGCATTGAGTTTGACAGGTGTCTTTCCACATCATGCATAAAAAAGTTCTTGACACAATTCTCACTTATAAACACACACAAATACAGTTTGACCAAATCCAAACAAAGCCAAGACTGACACACAGACAAGGGAGTAACAGCTGCTGCTATTCCACACTGAACCACAGGGAGGTACCAGATTGTTGCATATTACAGTTGGTTGCATTTGCAAGGAGCTTCAAAACTTTTTTAAAAGAAGCATTTCGTTCTCTGGATTTGAGAAATCTGGACTTAAGCTATATTAAATGTGTTTAAATAAAGGCATGCATGCGCACACACACACACACACACACACACACACACGCACGCACGCACGCACGCACGCACGCACGCACGCACATTTATTTCAGACAAAGCTGACATACAAAAAGCAAAGCTATTACTGAAAAAATCATAAATCATGAACAGTATGAATTAAAATACAAAAATAAATAAATCTACAATTATTCTTTAAGACCTAAAGTAGAAAAACGCTGATGCTTTGTTGATGCAGTTAAAAGCAGCACTGAATTGATGAAATAGGGATTAGGAGGGTAAATTAATGATCACGAGTCCTGTGATCAATTAGTCACTGAAAGTATAGAAAGTACAAACCCCATTTCTAAAAAAGATGGGATTTTATAAAAAGTAATCAAAAAAAAGTATTTTACTGATCAACTTACACATATTTTATAAATATCAACAAATTTTGAATTTGATCCCTACAACACACTTATAATACTTATCAAATGTGTAGTTTTTAAACATACAACAAAAGTTTCAGGGAATCTAGAGAAATCTCACAGCCCAGCATACAAAATAATAAAGCTGTATATAATATGATATATAATATAGCCACATGTGCTCAGAACTCCAGAGGATATGTTGCAGGCATCAAGTTCTAAAATAAATTTAAGTTGATCAGTGAAAACATTTGAATTTTTATATTTGCTTAAATTAAAATTCATAAAGTTAACAAATCAAATTTCTTTACTGCAATTTTTGAAAAATCCCACATTTTCTAGAAATGTGTTTGGTATTGTAAGTGCCAAAGTTAAGCTTACTCAAATCTCTGTCAGACAGTCAGATGTGGTGGATTTGGGGTGTGATGAACACTATTGTCTCAATATGGCAGAGGAGCAGAAGGTGAGGAGCTGCACAAAGCTGGAACAGTTCTGATAAACTGCAGATGTTGTGAGTTGGTAAATAAGGCAGGACTCCACTATGAGAACATCTACAGTTTAAAGTAATGTGGCAAAAAGTATCTTCTAAAATAGTTGTAATGTAGCCTTCAGAGTTGGTGGATTAATATACGCAGGCAAAACAACACTCCACCATTTACTGTTAGTAGGAAATAATGTAGTGAGTTAATAATTTTCTCATGAATGATCAGAGAGAAATTCTGTTATTTTTGTATCTTTTGGACAAAATCAAATGGAACCTAAAGCTTTTAAAAACCCATTTATGTAATGCAAGTGTGCACTTTACTTGATTTATAAGACCTACTAATGACAAATAATATGTTATTGTGAATTGATTATATTTTCAGGTTGATCATTATTGAGAAATTGTTTTATTTGATGTAATTTCTTAACCAAATAGACGATGTCATAATGTTGTCTGTACTTTCTTTTCCATTCCTGTAAGAAACGTTTATATATTTAATTCGTTATAGGTGATTGCAGTAACAGTGCAGTATTCTGCAGGTTATTTGAAGGTTATTACAGTTTGGCTAATTTTGGAGCTTCAACCAGCATTTTAATAAAAAGCCCAAAATGGTTTAGAAAGTCTTAATTGATGCAAAGTTGTAGATTTGGTGTTCGGTGCAACTTGATCTTCTCCTCAGACTCTCTCCGGACTCCTTGAAGAAAGAGAGCTGAAAGCGATGGAACCTGTTGATACCACGTCTGAGTTTCGCCCGGTTGCAGCATTGATTTCAAAGACAGAAAAAAGTAAATAGGATGAAGAAAGGCAAGGCTGATGAAGGCTGAAAGGTCACCAGACGGCGCATTTGTTGACAGGATGCATGGGCGACCCCTTTGGACAGTGGAACACACGGCCAAACTCATCAAACTGAGACACGCTGCCAATCACCCTGTGGGGAAATTAGAACGTTTTTTATTTTTTTAATTCATGCAACACATTATAAATTGTAGTAGCAGTGGGTGTTATGTTGGTTCATTTAATCAGATATAATGGTTCATTTGGTATAAACTGTTTCCTCTCTTTCAAAAACAAAAAGGCATCATGATAAGATTTAATTTTTCTCATCTGCCTGATTTGTTAAACATATCTGACAACAATGGATCTATGAAAAAACTACATTACAGTTTCACACAATGTAAATACATGTGTGAACATACTGTAGGTACAGTCCTGGCAAATATTATCAGCACCCCTGGAATGTTTCAGAAAATGCACCATTTCTTCCACAAGACTATTGCAGTTACAAAGATTTGGTGTATAAATGCGTATTCGCTTTATGTGCATTGGATCAACACAAAAAATCAGAGGAAAAAGCCAAATTTGACATAATTTCACAAAAAACCAACAACTGGAATATGCACATGAATTTTACCTGTAGTGCTCTGGGGCATGTTTGTCTGTCAGCAGCTGAAGGTATATGGACTGAGATCTCCTCTTCATACACCAGTTCTGTTGTGAGGGAAGAGAGCAAACATTCCTGAAAACTTAAATAAATGAAAATCCAGGTGCCAAATACAAGCGCAAATCCTCATACTTAAATTAAAAA
Source organism: Lepidarchus adonis (assembly GCA_037576955.1). Taxonomy (NCBI): domain Eukaryota; kingdom Metazoa; phylum Chordata; class Actinopteri; order Characiformes; family Lepidarchidae; genus Lepidarchus; species Lepidarchus adonis. The sequence goes on along the minus strand of JBBIGC010008844.1, from coordinate 5,512 downwards.
CACATTTCAGCTCAATGGGTTGATTTATTTGCTGAGTGTAATAAACTGAGAGACATTTAAAAATATCAAATGTTCCTTAACTTCTTCTGACAGTGGAGGTAAAGCTGCCATCACAGCCCCAGGAAATGTGTTGGTCTCTACACCTAATAAGGAACAGCTGTGCAGTATTAGGGGAGGAGCCAGAAAACTCTCCCCAGGCCAACACAGCTTTTTACATTTTATTTATTTACTATTTTTCTAATAAATTGTGCAGATGTGTTCTCAGTAAAGTATGTGTATTTCAACAAAATATGTCCAGGGATACCAAATCTTCTCCATACAACTGTTCATTCTATAAAATGTCATGATTTTTATATATATAAGTTAGTTATTTTCCCCCTACCTAATAAAAAACTAATATATACATATAAAACAAAAAAACTAATATATACATATAAAATAAAAAAAACTAATATATATATATATTTGCATTTTACCAACTATTCCAGAAATGATGTTTGTATTTTATATCAAAGTTCTATTCCCATTAATATAGCCAAGATGGGAAGTGGTGGTTAGGAAGGTTGCAGGTTCAAGTCCTGAGTAAGGTACTGTCCTGCTACACAGCCCCTGGTTCTGTTGATAGCTGCCTGCTGCTCTGTGATCGTGTGATGCGTTAAATGCAGATGCGGAATTTCACTTTGGTGCTCTGTGTGTGAAGGTGTGCTCACAATGACAAATATTCACTTCACTCAAACTTACTGCCATTACACTTCTATAGAGTGTCAGTAAATAGCTCCTCTGCCCCTATGTTCATTAATTGTTAACTTCATTAGCCTAGTAGCTCCGAGGAAATAAACAAACAAGTCTTGATTTGAAAAAAGAGAAAAAAATTAAATGTGATTTTTTACTGAATCACTACTATTAGATCTAAGTGAAAAGGCTTGATGTCAAAAAAAATAAAAAACATTTAAAAATGCACAAACAATCAAGTAAAAGGCACAAGTAAAAGGTGGCATTCAAAATTTTGCCCCATGAGCATCATTTCATCTTTGACCCAATGTGTGTGCATGCAAATATAATTTTTACTGAATAGCCTCAACATTTCTTCTGCCGAAGTTTTCCAATGAAGCTATTTTGTGCAGTTTCTACTGGACCATTCATCATTAATTTTTTAATGAATATAAAGAAACATTCAGACAATATGAAAAATATAGGATTAAAAAGCTGTTGAGAGCAGGGCTTCATAAGCAGTGTTGGTATGTCACAGTACAAAGCAGGATAAAAGAATCGCAAAATTTGCCAAACGGGCTGGCCTGTAAATGCTATCAAAAGTTGCGTCTGAACTGAAAGACTGAATCAGTTTTTCCCTTCTATATGTTTTGGAGAGAACATGTGGGAATGGTATGTGATCATTATCTGCAAAAGATATTAGGGTCATAGTCAAGCTTGTGCTGAATTGCAAGAAAGCCTTCAATCTGGGAAGAAAGAGTGTGATGCTTTTATCAGCGGTCAAATTCAGTTAGATGGTTTGAAGCTGACTTGCTCACTTTACAGCGAGCGGAATAGAATCTATAGAAACATGTGAAAACGGAGACTCATTCAAAAGTATATATGAATAAGAACTTCTAACGTCTGTTTTAGAATGACTCATAAGCAATGATAGTGTAGAAATGTGTTTCACTTTCAGATAGTAATGTTGTAGCTCTTATATGCACTGTTGTAGCACCTGCACTGTTTTTATGACTCAGAAGATTGTATTGAACTCTCTGTAACTCGGACATCAGTGTTGTCATGTCTGAATTTATGCTGATTGTTCCTGTACCTGGAAGTCACTTTGGACAAAAGCTTCATTGAAATGAATAAATGTAAATGTAAAAGCTTTGGTTTTGGGAATCTTAATAAACCAATCCTATATGCTGTGCTTAAACACCTACATTACTGTCTTGTTCTTAACAGACCATCCTACAATCTAGTTTATACAGGCATATTAACTACTGTAGCTCATCTGTAGATGCACAGTTTATCAGCTATACGCTATACATCCAAAACATTGCTGGTCAGTTTCTGGTATGTGTATAAAGTACAGCAGTGCTCCTTGTTATTATTATGGTTTTTATCATTTTATTATTTATTATGGTTATTATTGTTAATGTAAACTAATGAAATAACAAAAAATAAAAGTAAAAAACATTTTCGTTAACTGAAATAAAAATAGAAATTTGAGTTTGCAAAAAAGGAAAAATAACAAACTATAAATTAGCATTCACAAAACTAACTAAACTAACTGAATTTATAGAGAAAATGTGCTTCGTTTTCGTTTGTCTCATGCGTAAGTATGAAGTCTAGTTCCCAGTCCATCCACACCTAGCGTCATGTCAGGGGAAAGCGCCAGAGTCCAATTTGGGATTACTCTGAATATGACTGCGTCTTAGATAAAAGCAAGTGTCTTGTAGTGGAATGAGATGAATATGTGGGGTATTAATAAAGGGGAAAAATCCCACAAACCTTAAAGTTCACTTGAAAAGCTTGCACAAGATGGCTAACCTAGCTTAGCACTGAGAAGATAAAGGAGCATGTGCAACCCTCACCCACAGGATCAGAAGGTAACCATAGCAAGATACATTCCGAGACAACTTCGCAAAAAAACATTTAATGCAGTGCTTTACAAAAAAACAAAATTATAAAGGAAACGAATAAAAACTAAACTAAAACTAAGCATTTTCAAAAAATAAAAACTAAACTAAACTAGCAAACAAATAATAAAAACTCATTAAAATTAAAATAGAATTGATAATCTGAAGTCTAAATAAATAAAAAAAATAAAAACTAATGAAAACCTTGCTCCTTGAGTAGTAGTTGTTAGCGCAAGCAATTAGCAAACTACTCACTGCCTATTTATGAGATTCATTACATTTTTGATTGCATATATAATTTAAAGACATTATAAGACTGTTAAAATATCCAGTTTTCTGTGGTCAGGAACTGACAATTGATACAGAGGATTTCAGATATGTATCCAGAGGGCAACTTTTGTGAACAATACAAGTCTTTACCTGGGCAAACGCAATGAACAGAAGCTGTTCATGAGTGTATTTGAGGCCTGGAAGTGGCCTCTCTGGACCATGTTCCCTTATCCACTTTTGATATGCCTGCAGAGAGAGAATGAGAGAGAGAAATTTGATGTTATAATGAAATAACAACATTGTTTTCTGTTGATATCGAAATCATTTTCCTGATATATGAAGAAAATTGAACTTTATATATAAAATTATTTTTCCTGGAATGCAACACTGCCATTCAGTATCTAAACCCATTCAGCGTGATGGAGAAGAAATCAGAAGGGGGGAGGGGCAGATCATTTTTTGTGGGACTGTAAATAAGTAAAGCACTTGAGAAACAAATAAAACCAACTGTCACAGGAAAACAGAGGAAATACTAAAATACAAAAAACACAGATCCATGGCCCTTTAAGGTCGTCTGTATATGCCAGGTTATTAAGGCCATGTTTTATATACGGAAAAAATTCAGTATTGAAGACCAGCCAGCTGTAATAGAGCACAGCGAGGAAGAAGTAAAAAGAAAGAAAAGAGAACAGCAGGGGTAAGAAGAAAGAAAGATGTAATCGCATGACCGTACATCTGTGGGTGAAGAATGAGAGTGAAGGAGAGAAAATGAGAGGGTGTGTTGAGGTCAGGAGTAATAAGACGTTAGGCTGGTTGCCATGGTAGTAGTAGCTCTAATGTCCTGTTGGTCTGATTGATTGACAGGTAGATTGGGACTCACGTAGTAGGAAAGCTTCAGCCCTCCAAGATCAGCAATGTTCTCTCCCAGAGTCAGACGACCGTTTACCTACACACACACACACGCACACACACACACGCACGCATGCACACACACACACACACACACAGTAAATCCACAGATACATCACAAGTCAAAAGCTAGGACACACCCTACTGAAAAATATTAACATAATTTAATCCAAAGTATTGGCCCTTAAATGCCTTGTTTGTTTCTAGAATAAATAGTGAATAGAATTCTTTAGTGCATCTGCAGGTTCAGACATTAGAAAGCTATACTGACAGAGCTATACAGAGCATGTACAGAGCATGTGAATCCACAAAAGGAATGCAGATGTGAAAGGAAGTTTCATTGAACAATTCAGAAGCAGCTCAGATGAATATTGCTGTGACTCTGCAACTGTAGGTCTGTTACTGATATACTATATAATGAACTGTTTCTTAGTGAAGTATATCGAGCCTGAAGAATCTTTCACAAGCAAAACACACGGCTGATGCCCACAATACCAGCGGACTATACTGGACAATACTGGCAAGAGATCAAAGAGCACAGTACATAAGCCAAGAATCCACAAGTTAGATAACTGGATATATGAGGACTAATCATTTGCAGCAGATACCACACTTTCAGAGGTCTTGTTGAGTCCAAGCTTTTTCGATTGCATGAAGGGAACTCATACAATATTAGGTACTGTTAATGATTTGGCTGATTGGTGTTAATTGACAGGGCACTGTTAAATTCAGCATTTTACATACACAGCATTAGCCATAGAAGATAGATCACACAGGCAGCTCAGATTTCTCAGAATGTCTGATTTACTTGGGGCAGATTTTTCACAGTGTGAAAGGAAAACTCAGAATGTACTGTTGATGTTAGAATTCTCTGCAATTCTGAGTCTTTAACATTTAAGTAACATATTTTCACTGCAGATGCTGGAGCTCACATACAGAACATGGCTATTATTTGATTATAATATTTATGGTACAAATAAAATGTATTCTTAATTATTCAATTATAATGCTTAGTTTTACTCCATCAAATGTATACAAGTAACATGTAAACATGAAATTGAACTTGGCATTATCAGCACTGTCATGGCAATGCATTTTATATAGATGAGTTTAACTGTGCCTTGTATCTGTAATGCAAAGTTACAATAGCCATAAGTTACACTCACAAGAAACCCACAAATACATAGACAATACAAAGGGAACAAATATGAAATTGTACTAAAGCTCTAGTGAAATCACTGCAGTCTATCTTGTCTTTTTGGAAGCATTTTATGAGCGCTTAAAAGCTGTTAATTTAATCTGTTGGTTTTTTATGTATTTAAGTTGCTGCCCTCTTGGCCAGGTCTCCCTGATAAAAGATTAAATAAAAGGTTAAATAAAAAAGTATTAGTTTCTCCTAAAGGTCTGCAGCATGTTCACTGGTGGTGAATGGTCTGTAGTGTCTGTGTGTTTTGACTATTTTTGGCAGATTCTTTTTGTACTCACCCTCTGATTATAAACAGTGAAGTTGTCATATAGTTTGACAATACATTCTGCTTTCTTCTGGAACTTTCTGTAGGATTCCTTGGTCCACCACTGCTTCAGATTACCATAGCGATCATATTGCCCACCTATTAACACACACACACACACACACGCACGCGCACGCACACAAACACACACACACACACACACACACACACACACACACACACACACACACACACACACACACACAC
>JBBIGC010008835.1:0-13374 GCA_037576955.1 Lepidarchus adonis | reverse complement strand
CATATACAGTACTACTTCCTGCTCTGCAGTACTGTACTAATACTGCATCAGAGGGTGGAGGAACAATGTGTTCCAGCAAAACAGTGTAAAGCAAAACTGCTCTGACACTACAGGCACCTGAATTCCCAAATTGATGGCCAAACTGTCAGCACAGGACAGGTTAAAAAAAGAACAAATTTTTTACATTAAACTTGAAAGCTGGAAGTTCACCAGGTTCTTAATGTTTGGTGGGAAAGCATGTTTTCTATGAAATCTGCATATTATTACAGTGTTTGTTGACCATAGCATTATATTTATGTATTTTTATTATTGTAAACACTTACCTTTGTACCATTTAAGGTTATGTACTGTACCAGAGCTGCATAATTACCAGTAAACATCGGCAAAACGGAGAGTTCTAAAACTTCTCCCCCTCTTTTATACAGTGCCTATGGATAAATGTAATACACTTGAACAAAAGCACAAGGAGAAGTAGCCTTTTCAGCCTTTTATTCATTTTGAATATAAATCAATGCACTGCATCTTTAACCTAACGATGTACTATTATAGCATCAAGGCTAATGGAGCAACAATATACTTCTGTTATTCCTCAGAACATACTGAGCAACAGTAACACATCAAAAAGTATTATAACAGCTCCTATAATGCTCATTTATGCTCAGTTGAATGATGCAGCTGTTCATTCAACACTGATGGTATTGTGTAACACAATAAAACAAGCACAGATCTGATTAATGCATTTCTGATCTTTTTCCAGAACCACCATCAGCTCACAAATCTAAAAATAAATGTATTTTTTATTCTTATTATTTTAAAATAAAAATAATAATTATTATTATTATTATAACTATTATTATTATCATCATCATCATCATCATCATCATCATCATCATCATTATTATTATTATTATTATCATTATTATTAATATTATTATTATTATTATTATTATTAATAATAATTTATTTTTATTTAGCATATTTCTTAATTTAACATGGAACCAGAACAGTACTCTCATTCCAAAAATATGACATAATTACTGCAAACCTTTCAAGTACTGTCACATCCTGAACTTTCATAAAGAGCCTTCAATCAGCTGAATCACGAATGAATTGCTGAAATTCCTGAGTGGTGGAGACATAAAAGTGTTTGCTTTCCTGCACAGATTCTTTCATGAAAAAGATGTGAATGCAAATAACAGAGCGCCAGCAGGCTCCTTTATTACTATAACCACTCTCCTACTGATGCAGTGGGACCCATTGTTACTCTATCAGGCCTAATTACAATGAAGCACTGATTTGTTTTCATAAAACTAAATGGTTGATTATTGTTTTGTTTTGATATATTACTGACGTTACTGAGTAGATTCAAGATATAAAATGCAAGAGACTTTCTTCCAGCCTTCAAAGCCTGTAAACGCTACAGTATAGTATCAACCGCTATGGAAAAATAAATAAATAAATAAATAAAATAACCATCTACTGTTATATGTAAATGTATAGAATTATATGAATTCTTTCATTAGCATTTTTGAATAAATGTTCCTTTATGTCAAACCTTTCCAAAGTATATTGATGTGCAAATGTAATGGAAATAAATAAATACAAAAAATCTATATGAATATAAATGGAATAAAAGTAAAAATGTAAAAAAACAAGTAGTTCAGACATTATGAATGAATTAATTTGCATAATTCAAGGTCTGGAAACACTTGATCTTTTCTGTTAACCAAATTGCAGTGAAATGCAGGAAGTGCATTATAGTCAAACCCCTATAGTCGCCCCTATTGGTCCGGGCATGAAAAGTGGTGAGAGGCAGGGTAGCGAGCTGTCCAAACGGATCACGTAGGTCGTGATTACGGCGCTGGCATTTTTTTGTCCTTTTATGTCATATACGTTAGTAGAATTTAGCTAAACACATATTAAATGTTTTACAGTAACACTTGACTCCCACCAGAGACACTGTGCTGTGAGATGTGGCGTGTTTCATGGGGAGCAATGCATTATGGACTGTGTAGTGTTTGGAGCATTTCCATTTTGGAAAGAGCGCGGGTTAGCGACACGGGAAAATTAACACAGAAAGGTAACTGGTATATACGCGCCGTTCACGAACGTGGACATTCATGGAAATTGCCGACTGTTAATAAAGCTTCCACAGCATAATTACCTGCTTGAGTTAATCAGGCATGAGTTAATAATGAGAAAATGGCGGCGGCAGCAGCAGTAGCAGTAGTAGTAGTAGTAGCAGTAGCAGTAGTAGTATCAGCAGTAGCAGTAGCAGTAGTAGCAGTAGCAGTAGTAGTAGCAGCAGTAGTAGTAGCAGTAGTAGCAGTAGTAGTAGCAGCAGTAGCAGTAGCAGTAGTAGCAGTAGCAGTAGTAGTAGTAGCAGTAGTAGTAGCAGTAGTAGTAGCAGCAGTAGCAGTAGCAGTAGCAGCAGTAGCACGGAGGCTGAATTGCTAACACTGACCAAAGTTTGGCAAGCTATTGCTGGAGAAATGCATACACCTGACACTTTGCATGGGCGAGAGGCGAGGTTGGCAGCTTAACAAGGTAAATAACATGGAAGGAAAATGGTTCTGCAGTCGTTCATGGCGAGAGGCGAGTTTGGCTAATGTGGCTAATGTGTTTTTACTGTACTTTTATTTGGAATTCGGAGGAAATGTTGTCAGTGGTTTATGGAATAAAACAAAAGTATTCGTATATGACCTGATAGACTACAATACCCCAATACGAACACTAGATACAGTGGAAAATTGTCTTTGACAGTGCATGACTACCACAAGCAGAGACCTGACACTTTGCACCATATTTGAGGGGAGATTTGTTCACACATACACACCTACACAAACACACACACACACACACACACAAGGTCTTTCGGACATGTACGGATGTAATCTTTTTTCGGATTTGCACAGGATTCATGCCACAATTTTATCACACGACAGGATTTTGGGTTCTTAATCACTATAAAAGAGTAACCTGTTATTACAGCCAGAGAAACCGTGCACTCTGTGATTGACAGCTACATGAATCCCATGAGGATTAGCTCTGCTAGTGCAGCAAAGCCATGAAGAGAAGAGGGAGCCGTGAAAGATCTCTGCTGTACCACGTTCATTCACACCTACACATTGTAACCCCCAACAAACCACAGGAACGAGGTGATCTGAACGTCCCCCGGGTCAAGCACAGCGTTGAGAGCAATATATACCGCACACACATCATAACCTCTACTCAAAAAACGTGTAGGCTGCTGCTGTCTACAGATATAAAACCTTCTGTCACCACTAACAAGCATTTGGTTTGATTTTTCCAAAAAACTTCACCTGTACAGCACGTGTGTGACAGGGTGAAGGTGTTTGGCATCCAACGTGAGGCACACAGACAACGCTGACAATCAGAGATCTTCAAAAGTTCATTACCACACAGATTTTAATGAAATGAAAAACTGTATTGAACACTATCTTTCCCTCACAGAAAAAAAAATCATTGAGTAGCTGTTATAATGGAAAGCGCTAGACACATGCCTGCAAAGGATAAAACCTACTATTATTGCACAAACAGGCTGAAGGTTATTAAAAAGACAGTTATTATAAACTAAATTAAAAATTGACAAAATGGCCACTTCAAAAATTAGCTCCAAAATAATTGAACAGCAACACTTTATATTTTATTTGTGTGTGGGTGTATTTATGAATGTACTGGTGATTACTGAAAGCCTCTATTGTTGCAGCGGTAAAGGCCTTGCTATCCTGGCAGTGAAATCAAAGCTTGTGAGGTTTATGCAAAGCCGGCGCCACCTTTGCGGGCATCGCATACGAGCACTCCAGTACTGCAGGCAATGCTATGACATTTCATGACTATTGGAAAATGGCTGCCTGCTGCAGAGTGCCAACAGCATTATCATCTGTAATGATGCCATGTTGGAATACAGTCATTGGATACGTATCAACAAAAAACAAGGGGAGAAATAACTACTTGTTTGCCACAAGCTTCCCCTCTGCTTTCCTTCGTTAACTCTTGCTTTTGCCAATGTATTTTGCCAATGTCTATGGAAAATATTAGTTTTTCTGTTGCCTTAGCGTCCTGTAGCTTCTGTAGTCTCTATATATAAAACTACTGTAATCTCAATTGCATTATATTTTTCACCAAAGTGATGCAAATGTAGTATTCGCAAGATGTATACAAAGTAACTGGTCTGGTAGTACTGTGAATCCAGAGCAAGCGTCAGGAAAAATGGCTTTTCCTGTGACAAAGTGAGTTTCATGATGGGCCTTTGTAATTCGGTCTTCGCGTAACCGATTTTCCAAGAGATATTTTGAAGAAATTGTTTGACAGGCTTTCTGAATTGGTTTCTCGGATTCTTTGAAACATCTTTTATAGAAAATAACTACTCTCTTGCTTCCCAGCTCTGTGAACCTCTCAGTATTTCTCACTACATATGATATAAAGCATAACCTACTTGATTAAACACTGATTTCCACTATAAAGCAGCAGTTTAACTGTGTTTATGTTAGATGTTTCTCTACACTATGAGTGCATTTAGTGATAGCACAACAAATAAATACAACATAAAATGGTGGGAAACTGCACCCCCTTATAAATTATGCACAACATTCAATCAAATATTCATGACTGCAAGTTTAAAATATGAAAGATGTGGTTTCCTGATTGTCTTTTCAATGCTAAGCATTTCTAATGAGCTGTGTTAATAAACCATAAATGACATAGAGGCTTTTCAGGCCGACATCACTTAATCTTATTTCACACGTTCAAAATGTAAAGAAAAAAGCAAGATTCTGTATGAATAACATCAACACTTCATCAAAATTAGCATTATTTCTTTTCAAAGCAAGACAAGTAAAGAAATGTGAGTGAATAGAGTTGAAAAAATAAGTCTTAATACGACTCAAATGGTGTGTACACTCACTCGGATTCCCCACACACAGCTTTAGTGTTCTGCAACAAAAAAGGCTTAATTAAAAATCAAGCATATTCGCTCTTTTTCAACATTCCTCAAATATTATTACACAAATAATCAACAATCTGTGGATTCCAGTGCCTCTGGGTTCTGTACAGGTGTAATCTGAAAAACCGGTGCTGTGTAACAATGGCTATTGTTGAACACACGCCGTCTCAGATCTCCAACAAGCAAGCTCCCTGCATTTCCAGGCTTTTATTCTCAGTCTTCACACACAATTGCAGCCTGTGTAACTATCTGATGAATGCATTCTTGTAAAACTGAATAAATAAATGCTTTGCAGTGTCTAGAGTAGCTAAGGCTGGTGAATCTTCAGCTTCCTTGTTCTGGCTGTAGTAGCATCAACTGGCCAAGCTATTCTCTGGTCTGCGGCCTCTATTCAAATGAATTTGTTTTCCATGTAGAGTAATGGCTTAACAGTATAAATCCATGTCTATAAAAAATCCATGTCTGTTATTAATGGAAACTGATGTGAACTCTGAAAGGGCGATTTTATAATCATAATTACAGCACAGTGAAATATGGTGGACAAAAAATAAATAAAATCTGACCTTTCTAGTCACATTAATGCATATTATATATCCTAACTGAGACTGACATATGATAATATATTTTTTATTTTAAAAATTAAATTAAATTTTATTTAAAAATATCAAAAAGGTCATTTCCTGTGTCACAGAAAGAGATATTTATGCAAAAATCCACCACTTTTACTCAAAACTGGTCAGTGGTGGCCTAGTGGTTAGGACTTTGATCAGAAGGTTGCAGGTTCAAGTCCCAGTCCGGGGCACCACTGAGGAACCCTTGAGCAAAGTACCGTCCCCACTTCACTGCTCCCTGGCGCCTCTGTTGACGGCAGCTCACTGCTCCACGTGTGCACGTGTGATGGGTTAAATACAGAGAATAAATTTCCCACTTGTGGGACTATAAGGGATAATAAATAAATTAATTAATTAATTAAAATAAAAAGCTGCATTTTGAATTGGAACAGGACAACCTAATACTGAGAAGCTGCCATTTTAACACCTGTGCCCATAAACTGAGCATTTATGATCACTATTGGTATAAGACGTTAAAGTAACAGCAACAGCTTTGTCTCTTAGTCTCTACATTTTTTTTCTATGCTTCTCCTTCTTTTTCTCCATCTCAAATTTCCCTTTCATATACATGTGAATTCTGTGTGGTTATTGCATTACAAGCAGCCAAACAATAGCAGAAATCCTCTAATGCCGCAAATGAAATCTGAGAAAATTCTCATAAGCTGGTGGTGAAGGTGTCAGGAAGATGCCCCCACACATATATCCATGCCTACTGCAGGAGACCATCAGTTTATAATTCATCGTGCCACCACAGTATTATTTTTCTTCCCACTTCTGAATCTTGACTTATAATCCTTGATCACACAGACAGAGAAAGCAGAGGAAAACGCATCTCCATATTCAAACACGGAGACGCCATAATGGACTTTCTGATTGAGGCCTTTGATACTCATCGCATAGCAACCCATAATTTGGTTTATTTGAGCAATGGTGACTAAAAGGAGTGACGAGAGGAGATATAAGGAGATGATATATGGATTTCATATTTTCCACTCAAAGCAATGGTGTGCAAAACACACATTCGCTCCATGAGCAAATCCACAGAAAATGGAGATCAAAACAAGGTGATAAAAAATTTATTGCCTCTGGTGGGAGTCGGCGAATGGAAATGTTTGCATAAATTTTTGGCTACTGCTTAGGCCTAAGTGTGTTACAGATAAATGGGTGTGTTTGAGTTTTATGACACTAGTTATATGTGCATTTGTGTGTGTGTGTGTGTGTTATGTGCCAGCAGACGGCGTGATTATCATCAAAGGCAATCTTGTATCATCAAATATTCGCGGGTCAATGAGGCTTTATGGGATTACCGCCCCCGGATTAGGGCTGATATGTGCGTAACTGGAGCCATTTGCTCAAGCCAGCTAATTAAATGCGGAGGAGCTGGTCAGGTCATTCAAAGGCATATTGCACACTCCCTTGGTTGGACTAACATTAATTACCCCCACCATCGCGTAGCTCCGGCTTTGAAGCAAATTGTTAATTATGCATGTGCAAACAGTCAACAACCCTTCGCCAGCTTGCACACGACCATGAAAGGCTCGTATTACATGCCCCCCATCAAAGCCAAGGGTTTTGTCACTAGGTGACGACTGTCATTCCCAGAGACACACTTTTTCAATTTTAGGTGTGAATGGTGCAAAGAGACTTCTTACTGGTATTGAAAAGGAGCAAACGAGTCAGCAAGGGTGAGAGAGAGAGAGAGAGAGAGAGAGAGAGAGAGAGAGAGAGGTTTTGATCTAAAACATTTTGAGAGTAAGTGCTCAGAAGTAATAACAATAAAATAGCAGCAATTTTATGTTCACACATCACACCGGATCTCTGAAAGAAGATTGGGACTGATAGAGGAGAGAGAGAGATAGAGAGAGAGATAGATAGAGAGAGAGAGAGAGAGAGAGAGAGAGAGAGAGAGAGAGAGAGAGAGAGAGAGAGAGAGAGAGAGAGAGAGAAAAGTAAAAATGCCATTTCTTTTTTGGCTGAAAAATGAATTACAGTGAGATCCTCAAAGAGTGTTTTTCAGCATCAGGAAGTTCAGCCGTACGACAGCCATGGACGAGCAAAAAGCTGGAGCGCTACTTGGCTACTTGCAGTGTAAGATACATAGCCATCAGTTTCCATATCAGCCTCTGGGTCTGAGTCAATTTCAGTACATGTCGTCTATATCAGCTCTGACATCACCCTGATGAATGAAGGACATTCAAATTAGAGCTGCGCAATCCTTGAAAAAGTGGGAATTATCACGTGATTTTCACTTTTCTTTAGAAAAAACAATTCTGTATTTTAGAATCAGAATCAGAATTAGAATCAGAAAAACGTCATTGTCCCTGAGGAAATTGCTTATGTAGCGACAGTGACATAAAATAACATACATCTTATGATAAAAATACAAAGGTAATAAAAATACAAAGGTAACTTTGATTTTTAATGAATACAATTAAATAAGATAAATAGAATAGATTATAATAATTGCAGTAATTGCACTTATGTCCAGAAATAGAAATGTTGTGAAGAACAATATGTTTATTACTTAGCAATACTACATATAGAGTTGACTGTAGGGGGAAGGTCAGGGACCTCATACCCACTGAGTGGCAAAAACATTTTTATTGCATGGCAGCATTAGCATTCAGTCTGACAAAACAAATACAAAATGGGAAAATGGGAACTTTATTCGAATGGGTTTTCAATTTAGTTAAAGAAACCGCTAAACTTTGTAACGGAGCATCATGGGTAAAGACTGAGTTGGGGCATTGGGAGTGACACTGTTTTGGGGGTTATATTGTGCCTGTTTGCAGAGGGGAATGTATGGGATGTGTGTTATGTAGTGTGTTGTGTTACTGGGAGCTGGTATTTGGGGAAATGACTGAACCACCTCCAGCGTGATGACTAAAGGGAAGGTGATTCGGCCATGTTAGTGGGGTTTGTTCATTGCTATGTGCGAACTCTCCTAGAGGGGGCGCACTGGTTCTGGAGCTCTTTTAAGCGCTGGTAAATAAACCGGAAGTGGGCCGCGTCCCGTATTCGAGCACTAAACCTTGTGTCAAGTCTCCGTTATTTCCCTTGAGGAATTTTTAAACTGGTAATTCGTCACAATATCATTAAAATGGCAGTTTTTTGACTCTTTTTTGTTAGTACATTCTTTAAATAGAAAGAATTTACCAATAACGGTTCTCTTTTAAGTTTAACCGACTTTCTCTCCTCTGGTGTTGTATTATGCATGAAAATCAAGGGAAGAAAAAGGAAGAAGCTTGGAGACCTATTGCCTAGCACTTCAGTAGTAATCTACAAGACATGGACCAGTAGAATTAGCATGAAATCAGATAGCATGACGCCGCTGCGCTCTAGGAGCTCTGCTAAATTATCTAAGCTCTACATTCAGACTAACACTCATTGCTTAGTGAAATAGCGAATAACACTTTCTTCTTTAAAGCACTGCAAACAGGTTTTCATTAAACTGCTCCTTTAAACCTTCTCTCTCTCTCTCAGCCTCACTGAATGGCCATTAGAAGGAAGAGAAGTATTTATCTATTTCCACTTTCGCTGCTCCCCCTCACAGCTGACCTCGGCTGTTGTCTGGGCCATAATAACCATTAATCACAGTGTCCCAGGTGAGCTAATGATCTCCTTAAGACTTCAACCAAGACCCACGTTCAAGGACACCGCCATCTGACAGTGAGCACAATCTCTCTACAGCCAAACTAGCCTCAGGTTAACCCATCTTTTACGTAATTGTTTAGGATCATTTAGCTGAATCTTCATCATTATAGCAGAAAAAATGTGAAACTGGTCTCAGATCACTGAGCTAAAAGGACACTTCTACTCGCTTTTTTCCACACTCCCATAGGTCTCCATCCACTCATGGCAGAATATTCATTACACTGCCATTATTAATAACCTAGGCCACATTAATTGCTCACCCTAATCAGCTTTGATTGGTGGAGGAGAGAAAGTAGAATGGACTCTATTCTCTTTTGTCTGGGCTTGGTGGTTAATAAAGTGAATGGCGTGAAGGATGAAGGAGTTACTATCTGCATTTAGTGGCTAAGCCTCAGTACTGTCAGCACGACTCCTGTCCAGTTTTTCGTAAGTATTTTTTAATGTCTGTTTCTATTGCTGAGGTCGTTTTCATTCACAAGGCGAAGTATACAGTGTTTTACAGTATACAGCGTCTGTCTATTCATTTCAGTTCATTTATCTGTTTATCTGTGTTGGTGATGAAAGCGTTGAATCACAGACTCTGTGAGAAGAAATTAAATTCATGTCCTTGGTGTCGGAGGTACGTTCTGCACACACTGGGCTTGTTTTGGGGCATTTAGCTTAGTGCACAAGGGAGAAATGGCTCAGTAGGAAACACATAACATAATTTGCAAAAATGAAGAATAAAACAAAGAAAAACTGTGCTATGAAAGAAAAAAAAATATTATTTTGTGTTATGTGCATCACAGCTGGCAACTAAACAGGTTTGATATTTTTACACAAATATCACGAAACAATGAGACAAAATAAAGTGTTTCTAGCTGTGATGAGCCATAAATAATATCTATTATTTAAACAATACCATCAAGCTTTTTAAACATTAAATAATTACAGGAAAAAAGGTGAAAAGAAAGGAATAAAAAACATTGCAGGAATGGTGTTTTTAATGGTGGAACTGTGAGCAACATGCTTTGAGAGACAGAGAGAGAGATAGACTTAGAGAGAAAAAGAGTCTCAAGATCTTATAGTGTCAAATCCACAAGAACATCCCAAAGCCTTTTCACAATAATGTGGACACACAAACAGGAACAGATGCACAGACACAGGACAGGGGTCTGTATACAGGCCTGACGCAACAGCACAGCAACACATTTACTCCGTCCATCATAATTATTCCACGTGAAGCACCACAGCTAAAGATGGAGGCGTTACTGTGATAAACGCACAGCGACGGCTTAGAGAAACAGAAGAGATGGAGCGGGCACGTTTTCTGGGATGGGTATTACAGTACTGAGGGCATCTTAGCTCGGAAACAGCAGAAATACTGAAAGACAGCATGAGTGACAGACACAACATAACCTGTCTCACTCCTCACATTGTCACACACACACACTGAAGACTATGAGAGTGTATTGGTGTTTTAACCTAAGGGAACCCTGGATCAGTGTTTTCAGAAAAAAGCAGCTTCCAGTCACAAAAAACTCATTTTCCACCAGATGTTATTATATTTTACTGGTAATAAGTTTTAATACCATACCACAGTGCGGTTTACCACTGCAGCACCGCATACACACACCTCAGGACGCAGGAATGATGGATTTCAACGCCAGCGAGAGGAAACAACGTGGGATTTACAAAGGGTGTCAGCGCGACAAGGTCGAGAGCAACCAGTGGAACAGTGTGTGAGAGAGACTAAGTATGACCCCCACCAATTCTTTACTGATCCCTCGCTGCAGTGTGGCTCGCACGCTCTGATCTTACACCCAATATGTTTAAAATGACAACGACAGGCTTCAGCACACGATCTGCAGCGAGACAAGAAAGTCAATTAGATCTTCCAGCACTTTGAACAGCTTTTGTCAGCAGCGCTAAACGATTTCCCTTAGTCTGCGCTTTGCCAAGCAGTGTGAATGTGCAAAGTGTGTAAAAGAACAAACTGGCTGTAGCTCTGCCATCCACCTCCCACGTTCTACGCCCTGAATTATTAACCCACACCAGTGACAGTGGATTAGTGCTAATTATTCACAGAGCTTCTGCTAGCGAGCCTGGAGACCAAGGCACTGCTGGAGGTTGTGCTGTCACGAATCTATAGCATATGGGTGAGTGTGAAAAATGTGAAGAACACACAGGTGAGTGTGAATGATGGGGAGAACACACACAGGTGAATGAAGGCCATGTAATCAGTGATTTTTAGACGCAAAAGCTTGCAGACGCTCCAGACTGAACTGAGCTCATTAATGGACACTGACCTTTACAGAAAAACAGCAGATAAGCCATGAAGGTAACTTTGGGTGTGTGTGTGTGTGTGTGTGTGTGCTTAGCTATGAATTAGCTGTCTGCTGATTGTCTTTCTCCTTAACTGCAATCAGCCAATCCAAGCTGTCAATCAAGCAGTGGAAATACTCCAAAGACCCACCTTCCATGAATATTTATAGGAGCAGAGGCAGACGCAGATCTCGCCTCTTTATCTGGATGTAGGCCATGTAAATTTGTTTAATCTCAAGCTGCTATTTCCATGTACCACACACAAAAGTTTTTGATAAAGGATGGCATTATATGCAAATAAAAAAAATGATACAAGCTTTAATGCGCCCGGTTTGCAAAATGATTGACAGATGACATTAACTGAACACAACCCATATGTCACGCGACATGTGGAGTCAGTTCACTTCATTTACTCCATGCCAGATTGACGGCAATCGGAAAACGAATACGTCTACGACTCAGACTCTGGTGGAAGGAGAACCGTCACGATTCATTAATTATTCACCTGTAACAATATTAACACAGCTAATAGTCCTGAGATAAGACATTCCTCATCACACTTCCACTTCCCAAAGCAAACAAAGGCACATCTCCAAAGCTAAGCTATCAGAGAGCATAATTCCCTGTGGAGCCAGAACTTCTGCTTTCAGTGCAAGTGAGAAAAGATGTGAGATCAGATGAAGAGGTTTGTGAGGACCCCTATTTATGATTATTCCTGAGTCTTTTTGAGTGTGTGTGTGCGTGTGTGTGTGTGTCAGGAGCTGCACAGATAAGTTGACATGGAAACAGGCAAGAAGTGACAGAAATCTGCTAAATGATAAGTTTTCTTAAAATCTAAAATCTAAAACTTATACAGGGGTTCCTCGACTTACGACATACTTGACTTACGAAATATGCAGTTTCAATGCTCCCCCAATCTGCCCCAATTATGGTGTGTAAAATAACAATGAAAGTAAATTTAATAAAAGGCTTAAAAAAGAGCAATACAGAGCCTCAGGTGGGTGAATGTCTCCCTCTGGTGGACTGGCAGAGGAATGGCCCCAGAGCAAAACACAGTAGACGCTTATGTAAGGGGTTTCAACTTAAATCTTACACTCACATGTATTAGGCGGCTCCCCAACACTTTACAGGCAGTGAAATCCCATATCTTCCTGTTCCTAGTTTGGGAACCATATAAAAATCATGTAACCGGAATTGTGGACAGTCTTGTGGGTGGGCAAGTGGTCAGGAAATTTCTATGTTACTGTTAAAAGTGACGGATGGGGCTGAGCTAATTTAGACACTAGGTTAAAAAATGTGCAAGGAGCAAGAAAAAACTAGATTTAAGTTTAAATATTCAATTGAATTGCAATTTCCACCTTAAGCACATTCACCAGGGAACTATCACAGAACAGAAAAATATCTAAATAAACATGAATAGGTTATAATTAGCTAAACGTCTTTTGCATCGTAATCAGGAAGCCTCTAGCTGTTTGGATGCAGAGATGTCAAGTTATCAGTGATCATTACGTTATAAACCACGGGAAATACTCCATACAGGAGACTCACAGCACCACAGCTGCCTGCAGCTGCTTATTCCCACTCTGTTCCACCCCTGACCTTTCCCAGTCACTCTAAGGCCACGGAACACACAAGCAATGCCTTTTTCTTCAGCTGCAGGATGCAGTATAAATAACTCCTGTGGGATTGTGCTGGAGAAGTTTGTTTGACCCATTTGACTCAGAAGGAAGTTAACTGATGACCTCTTTAAGCACTCACACAGATGTACATGCACACACACACACACACACACACACACACACACACACACACACACACACACACACACACACACACACA
>JBBIGC010008825.1:0-13375 GCA_037576955.1 Lepidarchus adonis | reverse complement strand
TCTATCTATCTATCTATCTATCTATCTATCTATCTATCTATCTATCTATCTATCTATCTATCTATCTATCTATCCACGCTGTAGTGGGATGTTGAGAAGTGCTGGGTTTATGGTAATGATGAGTGAATAAAATGATGATGAGACATATTTGAGCGGCTTGTCATTAAATATGAATGACGAGCGCAAAGCGCAACATTTACCCGGTAAACACTGTGATAAACGGGCACATTATTAACCCCACACTCATCCCTACACAACCCACACACAGTAGTGATAATACAGCACAAACACAAACACACACACACACACACACACACACACACACACACACAGACACACACACACACACTTATCACACAGACGCCTTCAATAATTCCGTTCTTAGCTTTAATCAAGAAAATGTCGAAGTGACCACTAGAGGTCAGTATTGGCCCCGGAATCAACGCGTCTTCAATGAAGCACATGGGTGAGTCATGTCTCCTCTTGCTGCAGGTGCAAATGTGTACACACACACACACACACAAACACAGAACACACAAAATCACATACAAACAACATACAATAAGGAAGATAGTCATGAACTGACCATAAAGTGTAAAACCTTGCATATACAACCGGTCACAGCAATCAGCCATAACATTAAGACCACCTGCTTAATATCGAGTATGTCTCTTCTCTGCTGCTGAAACACTGTCTGTGGTCCTTGTGTTCTGGCTCCTTTCTATCAACACCACCATGAACATTTTGTACAGGATCAGCAAAGACAAGTCAGCCTTCCCTCCTCGGTCGCCCCTTCCTTGGATCACTTTTGGAACTAACTACTACACACCTGGAGCACTGCACAATGTTCTAGCCTTCGCAATAAGACCATGGACAAAGTGGTTCAGATCCTGACGCTCCTGCTTCCAGCACATCAACCTCAAGAACTGACTGTTCTCTTGCTGCCTAATGCCAGGTGCCTTTGTAAGGAGATAATGAGAGAATCAGTGTTGCTCATTTCAACAGAGTTTTGGCATGATGGCAACAAACAAACAAACAAACAAGCACCAGCACCAGCACCAGCACCAACACCGGCACCGGCACCAGCACCAACACCGGTACCAACACCAACACCGGCACCGGCACCAGCACCAGCACCAGAACCGGCACCGGCACCAACACCAACACTGGCACCGGCACCAGAACCAGCACCGGCACCAACACCGGCACCAACACCAACACCGGCACCGGCACCAGCACCAGCACCAGCACCAACACCGGCACCGGCACCGGCACCGGCACCAACACCAACACCAGCACCAGCACCAGCACCAGCACCAACACCAGCACCAGCACCATTACCCGCACCAGCACCAACACCAACACCAACACCAACACCAGCACCAACACCGGCACCGGCACCGGCACCGGCACCAACACCGGCACCAACACCAACACCAGCACCAGCACCAGCACCAGCACCAGCACCAGCACCATTACCCGCACCAGCACAAACACAAACACCAGAACCAGCACAAACACCAACACCAGCACCAGCACCAGCACCGGCACCGGCATTACTCCCACTGCCCTGAAGTAAGGCCACAGCTCTCAAAGCCCTTTCAGTGGAGCGCATGATTTATTCAAAGGGCTATTTTCTTTTATGTAACACTGCTGCTTTCTCTCCAATTCATCTCTGGCCTTGAGATAAATGCAGAGCTGAACTTAGCACGGACTGTTACAGGCGCCGCTTCTGCCTCCCCTTCTCACTGGGCTTTTGTCCCAGGCCAGGGCCAGCTCTTATTGCCTCCTCTTAAAGCTTGGACAGATAAAGGGTCAGCCACGAGCTTCTGCTGAGTATCAGTTTTTCTTTTTAACGGTCCCCTTTGCTCCATATTTGGTCCCATCAAATCTATTGTGAACACAACGTGTCTCATGTGTGGCAATTAATACGGCCGGTTCTCAAGGACCAGGTGCCTTTAAGAAACCTGATTAAAAAACAGCAGTGGGATTCTGATGCTGTTATTAATCATCAAGATGAAAAATGCCCCATTACATTCACAGCCTTGCTGGTTAAAGGGGATGACTCACTTTTCTCTTCCTCTTCCCTACAAAATCTTCCAGTGCTGCAGTGGCTTCCAGTGCTCAAGATGATGTCAGACGTTTTCAGTAATGTTTTCAACCTAAAGGAGTAACTGGAACAGTCGGACATTTCCCCCTGAGGAACACACTGCTCAATGATCTCCCACAAATATTGTTCAGATCAGATGATTATTTATTAAGATGGTGCAGTCACACACAAAATGTGGGATGCTGCCTCACTCGCAGTGGTGCCCAGGCTGGGACTTGAACCCACAACCTTCCGGTTCCAAGGGCAAGGTCTTAACCACTAGTGCACCACGGTAAACTTCACAGTGTGCAGTCTTTTCAAACAACAGGGTCTGTTTTCACTGCCTCAGTAGCAGAAGCGCTGATCTAGGATCAGCTTTTATACCGATTACCATCATAGATTTACAGACAGTCACACTGAGTCTGCTAAATCTTCCTGCAGGAGTTTTGCAGTCAAATGGGGATTTGATTTGTCTTTCTGACCAGCACACGAGTAGTTCTCTCTGGAAGTTTTCTTGGTTTTCCAGGATCTTATCTTGACCTCCACAGTTTCCCTGAACATCTCTTAATTACATTTCTCACTGTGGAAACTGCAAGCTGACAACGCTTTGCTATCTTCTTGTAGCTTCTTCTGCATTGTGGGCATCAATAACTTTCATTTTCAGAGTCTTACACATCTGCTTAGAGGAACCCAAGAGGTTTGAAGAGTCTTTGAAAATGGCACCAACTGACATTTACTAATGACATTTACTAATGACATTTACTAATGACGTTTACTAATGACGTTTACTAATGACAGCTGTTGCCCTGCATCAGATATAACAAGCTGATTAAGGTCTGAAACCTTGTAAAAAGAATGTGAGACTTTGGAACTCTCAGGGTACCCAAACCTTTACACAGTGCCATAATAATGTTTTTATTTTTTACTTTGTTCAATTTATGGCATAAAAAGTAACTATGCATCATATTTGCTGAAAATATTGTGTATTTTTTCCATGTCATAGAGAAACTGTGTTAACATCTTTTCAGATACAAAATCACCAAAATCTGTCATTGATCAAGGGGTGCCCAAACCTTTGCATTAGACTGAAGCTACTGACCTCTAGTGTTTATCTAGTAGCCTCACTGCTAAACTAAAGAAGCAAAAAATGTTTTTTTCTTTTGGATGATCAGCTACATCTAGGGGGGCATATGCAACCCAAATGTTTACCTAGATTGGGGGGATGTGGGGGTCACTCACCCCATCACCTACCCATTAAAAAATATATTTTTTTGAATCAATCAATCAATCAATGTGACTTTGAAGAATGATAAAAAGTAAAAGTAATAGCACGTGTGAAGACTTACCTGTTACGAGTGAGATAAGGAGATAAATGGTGATGGAGCGGCCAAGTGTGGACAGTCGGTGAGTGCACCAGTGGGGAGTTCAGTGAGGACTGAATCTCTTTAAATTTTCTCTTGGTGTAGTAATGAAAAGATGAAAGTGTT
Organism: Lepidarchus adonis; assembly: GCA_037576955.1. Taxonomy (NCBI): domain Eukaryota; kingdom Metazoa; phylum Chordata; class Actinopteri; order Characiformes; family Lepidarchidae; genus Lepidarchus; species Lepidarchus adonis. The sequence goes on along the minus strand of JBBIGC010008825.1, from coordinate 9,799 downwards.
TGGGGTGCAGATTTAAATGAATGATGAATAAGAAAGGAGACAAAAATAGAAGTGCGTGTTTTATAGACATTTTTAAAACCATCTGCTCATCTCTGGCTTTGTAGCGCACTACAATGTCGGTATCATTTTTATTTTCTAGCTTTTAAACAGGGCTTCGGTTCTGCATCCTGTATGTTTTGGTGTAATATGATAAAAAGCAGCGCATATGTTGAAATTACATGCACAGATCAGCCATAACATTAACACCACCCCCCTAATATTGAGTAGATCCCTCATTCTGCTGAAACGACTCAGGCTGTGGTGCGCTGTGTGTTCTGACCCCTTTCTATCAGTCAGCACTGATAGGCTAGACATGCATCAGTGAACCTCGGGGGCCGATGACCTGGTGGCTGATTCACCAGTTGTTCTTCCTTGGTTCACATTTGGTAGATACTCACTGGACTAACTAACTGGGACACTCCACAAGACCTGCTGTATTGGAGACGCTCCTGCTTTTAGCACATCAACTTTAAGAACTGACTGTTCGCTTGCTTCCTAATATATCTCAATTCCTGACAGGTGCAGTGTCATTCAGTTCATCTGTCAGTAGTCTTAATATTAATGATGGTATACATTCAAAACTATAACATAAACAATGTCACATTTTCAACCAAGTGAATAAGCATGAGCTCCAGAGAAGGTTCTTAATGGCCTCCTTGCTTTGAAGACCTGCTTTTGGTTGTGGAGGTGATTATGAAAGTGGGAGTCCTTGATTAAAAATGCTCAGGCTTTCCAAAGCCGCACGCTCACAATGACCGGCCTCAGGAGCCTCCACAGGTCGCAATTCACATCACCATGGCTACCTCACGCGCCAGACCCTTCATTAGATTCTTTCAGGTGTTGCCAGACAAATCACCTTCATGCACTAAAAATAAACAGACAAATGGAGTTTACCCATCTGCTGCCAGCTGGGGAATCGAGCGGCTCGATAGACGGTGAGAGTCCAGCTAGAGTGCATGATTTTAGAGGAGCATTGGAAGATGATGGTCAAAGACAAAAATGTTCCCGGTAGCTTTAGTTTGTCCTGCTGAATAAAGTGGCAACATTAAAAAAGAATCGCCCACGGAGCCATGAAATTCTTTTTCTGACTTAAAATACTGATGTTCGCAACAATACTGCCAAAGCTTCAAGTAAAGTTATTCAGAATATCCTAATGGTTTACAGAGGAATTACCGTCTATCTTCCAATAGTAGCCCCCGGGTTTATTCAGACGACGTTTGTTAGAGACGTGTTATTATTCTCCTCACAGACGGAATGGTGATGGTGTTTACGGCCACAAAATGCCCTGCAGCTTCTTCTCATTTATTTTAACAGAAGATAAATCATCACGACTAAAATCATCCCTCGGTGGTGAAACTTGTCTGTCATTGGCTGCTGTTATTGTGGGAGTGGTTTAGCACCAAATGCAGCGATAAGTTTAAACAGAGCCGCTTAATATCCATCAATAATCCTCAGATATCACGACAGAAATGAATAAATACACACGAGTAATCAGGTTTGTTTTAAGCCGTTTAGTACCTTTTAGGGAATCAATTCTGTTAAAACATGGAGGTAGAAAGTGAAAGCTCAGAGGCAAAAGTTGGGGGGGGGCGGGCGCGGTAGGGGGGTTGTTACTATTGGAGACAGGCGTCTATTTGTCATGACATCTCTTCAAACCCGGCGTTTATTGGAAAGGAGCGTCAATAAGAGACGGACTATTATTAGAAGATATACTGTAATTTACAATTGGCAAATTGCAACTGATTTTGGAAGATATTTCATACAGCGATCATATACTTCCACATATATCCAAAAAGCTCCTAATCAAATGTTTAACTCTTTCAATGATTATTTACATTCAAGAGGCATTTAGTCAGACACTCAAACAGGCCTACAGCTTTTCCATTACAAGAATTCTCACATGATTGAATTTGTGTCAATTGAAAGGGAGTAAACCAGCGCCTTGTTTAACCAGTGTACGTACAGTAAACACAAATCAACCATAACATTATGACCATCTGTCTAATATAGTGTAAGTCCCATCATGCTGCTGAAACAGTTCTGACCCTTTTTTTTTTTACAGTATTAACATCTCTTCGCAATCAGACAAGACTCAATGAGCCTTGGGTGGCCATGACCCTGTCACCAATTCACTGGTTGTCCTAACTTTTGGTAGGTCCTAACTACTGCAGTCCTGGAACACTCCACTAGACCTGCTGTTCTGGAGATGCTCTAATCATCACAACAATATAAAATATCAACGTGGCTTTCACTCCAGCTTTCAGCACATGAAATTCAAGAACTGACTGTACAGTTACTACCTAATATAGGTGCATAGAGTCAATGTTACTCACATCACCTGCTAGTGGTGGTAATGTTGTGTTTTTTGCAATAATATTGAATGTGGAAAGTTGTTTAAAATGTTTTTTTCTAGCAAGAATTACTTTTTAGCAAATATAAATAAAAAAAGCAAATAAAAAAGTTGATTCTTTATAAGTAAGAAAACAAATGTAATATTTTAATCTGTTAAACCTATAAAAGATTAATTTTTTAACCTAAAGAAATGTTTGGAATTTTGTTGTGACAATGAACTTTTTCACCATCACAGTGATCAGGTTTACTTTACAGTTTTTATAAAGATTCTTTGGGTGAAAATAAAAAGATGGCTTACTATGTTAGGAGACAGGCCCAACCCAGGCCCAAGCCCAGATCTTCAGCACAGAACATTGTGAACCAGAACGTGGGAACCTCTGTGTCATATCTTCCTCTTCTCACAGGCTTAGAATGTGTCTTGTTAAGAAATGCAATGTCCTGATGTAGAGGGAAGAGCAGAATAACAGAACAGCACTAAAAGTGCACCTACATGCTGGGAAGATCACAGTCCAAGGACAAAATGTTTTTGTGCTGGTTCACAGACTGATGAGAATTTCAAACCGAAAGAACTGTGGAGGAATGTGAATGTGCTGCCTGTAACAAAAACCCGAGAGATATAGATGGTTGTCATAATACAGATACAATTAACATGCACTTGCACCTGCAGAGAACAATACGCCATCAGCCATAACATTAACACCACCTGCTTAATATTGAGAAGGTCCACCTCATGCTGCTGAAAGTCAACACTAATGTTTAATTCAATTGAATGGGAAAGCGTGACCAAACTTTTGACTAAAACAAAAAATTTTGTTCAACATGAACAATTAAGTATTTTGTGTGCAAATAACAGCACTGATGTGAGAGATACAAATAAGTTCAACACATTCCCTTAGTCATTAAATTCAGATGGTAAGTGCTAGAACAGGGGTGTCCACACTTTTTCGGCTTGCGAGCTCCTATATATATAGTTTACCGTGCATAGCAGCATGAACATGTATGGCTCAATGCAGTGCTGTACATTTTGACCATTAATTTTTCCAATGACGTCTTGAACTGAATGGAAACAGCTAGAGTTACATCTTCCGGACATAATCCCTTCGCTTTTCCGTGGATAAGTGTCGTACTTTTTAATGATTTTGGTTCCTTTGGCAGCTAACTAGGTGAATTTTGAGTCTCGCGCAGTGACCGAGCATGCGCGGTTCTACTTGTTACAAATGTACTGTACGTCAATCAACTGCCAAACAGATGGGATGGATGATTGGCTAACACCCAGTGTGTTATGTGTGGTCTCACATGAGTGGTAGTTTATTTTGAAAGGCAGGGCTCCACGATTGACTTGCAATTCGATGCGATTCGATGCAATGCGATCAACCGGTAGCTCGCGATTGACGTATTGGGCACCGCTATGCTAGAACACGAACTATAAATGGTAAATAACTATCTGGTAGTGCAATACATTCCTGTATATCATTAAATGTTATAAAAAGTACATTAAATACAGACGGCGAGTGCTGCAACATGAACTATCGTTGGAAAATGACTCTTTGGGAACATTCTGTAGGCAGTATTTAGGTGGAGATGGATTGTATATATATAGGCTTAGATGCTGAGGAAGGCATGGACTAGCTGAGTCTTGAGGAGCTTCTTGAATGTAGCGAGCGACTCTGTAGTTGTGATGTTGCTGGTCAGGTCATGAGGCAGAACAAAGGAGAAGAGTCTGGGATGGTGATCCAAGCACTGTTCGTTAGCTGATCTTAGTGATCTGGTGGATGTGTAGAGTGTATAGGTGGGTGTGTTTCTTATTCACAACCCTGACCAACAGAATCCTCCCCAGGATTATGTTCCAACTGCCTGGCTTCTCTAAAGAGCTCAGTTGTGTTCAGGCCTGGGAGGATTTTTCCTATCTGGACCTGAATTTGTCACCTCTGGAAATACACTATATTGACAAAAGTATTCGCTCATCTGCCTTTACAGCCAAATTAACTTAAGTGACATCCCATACTTAATCCATAGGTTTTAATGTAACGTCGAGACCATGAAATTGTCCAAAATCTCTTGGTGCTTAAACATTCAGAGTTCCTTTCACTGGAACTAAGAGGCCAAGCCCAGCCCCTGAAAAACAAACCCACACCATATTCCCCCCTCCACCAAACTTTAAACTTGGCACAATGCAGTCAGACAAGTATCGTTCTCCTGGCAACTGCCAAACCCAAACTCCATCAGTGATGAATCACACTTCTCCATTTGGTAACCTGATGGTCCATTAGGTTGCCAAATGCAGAATTGTGATTCATCACTGATCTAGAGTCCAGTGGTGGCGCTTTACACCACACTTTCCATTGCACTTGGTGATGTATGGCTTGGATGCAACTGCTTGGCCATGGTTGGAACATCTGAATTTAAGTATTTCCATGGGTGAGTGAATACTTTTGGCAATATAGTATATGTTAAGGTTCAAAAGTAGGCAAGATTAATGAAGAATAGTGCAATTTATATCATATGTATTTGCTTATTAATTCTGATTACTTTTTAAATGCAAATTGGCAATTTTACAACTTATTACAAAAACATTTTGTTCATTGTAAATGATCTCTAGGCCCACCTGCAGTACCTTCAAGGCTGAAGAGGGAAATGCTGCTCTTGCACTGTTCCACCAAATCTCTGCTGCAACTTTGGTGTGAACCATGGAAATTTACTCTCGATGCTATTTTGTATAATTAGTGAAAAAGCCAAAACGTGGAACTTCACACTTTTATTATATATGTTCTGCTGTAGTCAGTCTACATTTGTAATGATGCACAGCACAGGTTCCATAAAATCAGTTCAGAACATCTCAGCCAGTTCATGTGTGCATGATCTAGTGTGCCAGTATGAACATGGTTGAACACACACTCACAGGCCTATCCCCACAAGCAACCGTGTGTGTGTGCATAATTATAGACCGTGAGGATAAAAAGGTCTCTCTACAGCATGCTACTACCATCCTACTGTCAGTTAGATACGAGACAGCTGATTGGCTGTGTGGATTGGTTTATGGAGAGCGTCCTAAATGTGTCTCTGATTTTTTTACTCAGCTTTCCATCTTCTTTATTTTTATTCATTTTGAATATTTTGCATTTTTTTCATAAATAGATAAATATGACTTTCAGAGAGTCAAAATTCATAGTAAAAAAGCTCCATCACAGAATGTTTTTACGTGAAACTTAACGTAGATAGTAGAAACCTTATTTCTGGAAAAGCTGAGAAATTGTAATACTAGCTAAAGACAAAAATCAGCCATTTGTACATTTTCTTAAACATTTATTTAACAAACAAAAACAAAAAATAATGACCTTCAATGGTCTAGCTGACTATAATTTGTTGATATAAACACATTTACAATTTGCCTCAATAAAAGCAGTGATGGAGTGAAATAAGAGTGAAATATTTCAAGCTAACCCATTCTGTAACATTCCACAATAGGCAGGTGAGCTGGTAACAGGTGAGGGAATCACATGTTTCAGTTCAAATAGAACATTTCTCAACACATGATTACATAGAATTAAGGTATTTTATCATTTACAGTACATACTATTATGAAATGTTTCTGGGAATCTGGAGAAATATCAGTTTCAGTAGAACAAGGTTGGAAACCCCTGTTGAAAGTGTGTAACCTATGAGCCCTCAGAAGGCCCTGCATAAGAATCTGTCGTGCTTCTGTGAAAAATATGGCCAAAGGCAGAAACACTTACGAGTTCTCACGGCCTAAGGTCATATAGATGGACGGACAGAAAGTAGAAATGTGTGCTGTGATTTGTTTCTCCTTGCTAAAGATGAAACGGGCCATCCAGTCTGATTAGAGTGTGTCTTACTGGCATAAATTGTTTTTTCAAAAATGTCAAGATTTTATGACACTAACAAACATAATAATAAGACATATGTTTTGAACACTGTTGCAAATTATGACATATTTCCTTTATTTTCTTTGTTTCTGTGATTTTTAATGTTCTGTTATCCTGCAGACATGTCGGCCTTATAAAGTGCAAAACACATACACACTCACACACACACACACAAACACACAAACACACAGCAAAATGAAAGCTTTAGTAAATGAGATGGGACTCCTGCTGTGAAGGACTCCAATCGCTCTGTTCTTCCCTCTCTAGCTCCAGGCTGAAAGTCATTCACCAGTCTTGTAGATAACAGACCACATGACCACCATAATGTCTTCCTCTACCAGTCTTTGTTTTTTATCTCTAGCAGTTCCAATGGTGTATAATTGGAATTATCCTTGGGTGTGCACATGGAAGGAGGCGAAGGGGCTTTGATCACAGTATAATCAGTCAGCAGGAGCACACTGGGAAATGCCACGTGTGTCAGATCGTACAGGATCATACTGGATTATGGGATAACTGATGATAACTCAGACGCTGTCACAAATGAAAACACTAAGTGAGTCCCAAGTGCTTCAGATGTTTCAACATTGCCCTCATTGAGTCTGTATAGGCAGGGCAAGTCAATCAGATTCGTCAAGAAAAATATGCCCACATCATATGTCATTATTGTGGGATAATGAGGAATTAGTGCTGCTTTGACAGATGGCTGCTTAACCCACTTTATTACTGACGAATAAAGACTATGTTCACTGTGCTGGCAATTTTATTTTTCAAATCTGATGTTTACACAAATAAACCCCATTCTTATCTAAAGTAGGGGAGGGGCTAACTTTTGGGTGGGGCAAAGTATTTGACCATCTGTTTAGGTATAGTTGATCTCTGAGGATCTGGATCATGTAGCAGTTCTGATTGCAGCAAAGTTGCAAGTCTAATGTCAATTTAATGCATTGCCCATTAAAGTTACTGAAAAAAAAGACTATTTTAGTCTGAATGAATGATAAATAATAGAAAAAATGATTGAAGGTACTAAATACATACAGGCATGGTGTTAAGCAGTGTTGCCTCACAGCAAGAAGGTCCTGGGTTTGTTCCCCAGGTGGCCACAGGTGTGTTTCTGTGTAGGGTGTACAAGGTCCCATGTTCATGTAGGATTTATGCGGGTTCTCTGGTTTCCTCCCACTGTCCTAAGGCTTGTAGGTTGACTGGCTACTCTACATTGCCTATAGGTGTGAATGGTTCTCTGTCTCTGTGTTGCCCTGTGTTGACCTGGGATTGTCTCTAGCTTCCCTGCAACCCAAAGTGGATATACAACTTGGGAAATGAACAAATGAATAAATACATACAGTCTATGGAAAAGTGCTCGTTACCGAACTTTGGAAAAGTATGCACTGAGAAATGAACAAATACAATTTAATTTAGTTACAGATCCCTCATCATTGGCGAAGTAAACATGGCAGCAAATCAAAACAGGCCGTTTCAGATCCAGAGCCTTTTTAAAATACATTAATAGTGTGTAATAAAAAAAATAATAATCATAATAATCAAAATAACAACAATACTAATATCAACAACAACAACAACAACAACAACAACAACAACAACAACAACAATGTAATACCCAGCAGTGCTGTCAACTGTCCACAATCACAGTAGCAGGCAAAGCTCCCCGTCAGCCTCAGGAGTTAAAAGAGCGGTGCCGCGAGCTCGACGGCCCGGAGCGCGCGCTCTTGCACGGGTTCTGTCGGTAACGTGTGCGGTAAAGATGGCGCAGCGCCCGCTGTGAGCGAGAGAACGAAACCGCGTTTCTTCACCGGCGTCGTGGAGCCTCGCAAAGAGACCACGCGCGCGCACTGGGGGTGGCGCGCGCCGTCGATTCAAATTTCGAGTCTCGTAACGTTTTTTTTCTCGCCCGGCAGAGAGGGAGGGAGAGAGTGAGTGAGTGAGTGAGTGAGTGAGGGAGGGAGACACTGATGTGCGACCCAGTTAGAGATACAAAAACACCGAGTTCTCCCTCGGCAGCGGCTGTCGCTGTCTTCGCTGGAAGGTGCGGGGCAGAACGGACTTTCCTCCGGGCAACTGTGTGAGCCGCAGACGGAGAGAGAGAAAGGGAGCGCGGGGAGACGGAGAGAGAGAAAGGGAGCGCGGGGGAGAGAAAACGCGAGCTTCCAGCTGAGATGTGTCATTCAGAGGACGGAGTATGGCCTCAACCTTTTAACTCCCGTAGCTAGACGCTGTTTCTCTTCTCCTCCAGCCGGCCTGTCGTTATTCCCCGCTAGGCAGAGCTGTACATGTGCACGGCTGAACCGCCCCGGGGATTTAAAACGGGATCATGTGGACCCCAACGGAGGACGAGAAGCTAGGAGTCGGTAAGTGAATTTATCAGTTTTTTCACTTTTATTTGATTGAATTGTTTCTGTTTTTGCCCTGTTTGTGACAAAACGCAATAAATACCAATATTTCCAACTCATTTGCTGTTAGAGCTGCTAACTACAGCACCTCAGACACGAAGAGTGTGAGCTCGGTTATTGTTGTTGTTGTTGTTGTGTAAGTTGTTTATGTAGGTTGGACGTTATTCGATAAGATGTCTGAGAATTGCCCTTTCGTTTATTCTTTTTAACTCCTGGCATGGTATTAATATGTTGTGGTTATAACTGATCGACCGGCAGGGGGCGTCGTGTGCATTTAGCCACTTTACCAACAGGTGCAGAGAGGAAGACGATGCAGCATAAACTCAAGAAAGCTGTTATTTCTCCTTCCTGTCATTAGCAACAGCAACACGCATTAAAACTAAATCGAGTTCAGCAGCGCAGGTCCGAATGTTATAAATCACACGTTTTAAACATGACGCAGGACACGTTACAGAGCACAATCCCCATTCGCCATTGTGCACAACTGTCTGAATGTGTAAATATAGTCATTATCATCTACTGCAATTCTGTAGTTGGATTCTGACAGAAATCATACACTACACTAAACTACACTACATTTGTGCATATATTTGCTATTTATGTTCGAAGGACAGCATGCAGTAAACATGCTACACATACACAACACTATAAGCAATAAATTATAATTCCATATTTGTATCACATATTTATACAATTCGAGATGTTTTTCAGATGTGTCATGCAATCCTGGTGTTAGGATATTTACATACACACAATATACTATAAACAATAAATAGTAACTCTGTATCACATATTAATACAAGTTGAAATCTTTTTCAGATGTCATGCGATCCTGGTTTTAGGAGATTTACATTTGCAGGAAAAATAGTATGCTCCTGTTGTGGAATTATTTCCTGTGTTTGAAGACATTTTTGTATTATTTGCTCAAAATTTACTTAAAAGGTATGTTTCTAAAGCTATGTAAATGCACAAAATATGGTTAATCAGAGGGTTTCTTCCATATACAGTATTACAGTATTTGGCATTTGTACAGTATATATGTCTCATATAGCTATCTATCTATCTATCTATCTATCTATCTATCTATCTATCTATCTATCTATCTATCTATCTATCTAT
>JBBIGC010008786.1:0-13378 GCA_037576955.1 Lepidarchus adonis | reverse complement strand
GATTCTGCTTTTGTGTTTGCGTTTCTCAATTTGTTGTTGTGATTCTGCTTTTGTGTTTGTGTTTCTCAATTTGTTGTGGTTTGCACTTCAGGGCCACCGTAGTAATAACATAAAATACTCATTCCACCTTAATGTAATAACATATAATATATTGCTTTACTAAACTCTCCAAAATGTCATGACACAGCATTAACAGGGAGATATAAGGTTTGGTTCAGACAATGACAAGGTTACTGTTGACCGTGGCTTCCACAGGTTTTTGAAATGCTTTACAAAAAAATTGAACTTTTGAAAGTTCTTCAAAACAGATACAAACAGCAACAAATCCCTGTGTTTCTGTTTTGCTCTTTTTCACCAAACTGTGCTGGACACTTTCAGGACCAAATCTGGGTATCGCTGGTTTATGATGTCACATGATCAAACTTTTCAAGCTGCCTCTGTTTTAGCAATATATCCATCATGCATACATGTAGTCTACACTTCACATTAAGAAGGGCAACCACACGCTTGGACAGTGGTTCCCACAGGTACTTCAAATGCTTTAAAAAAGTGAGGGGTTTGAAAGTTCTTTAAAACACACAAACAGACACAGGTCATTAAAAAGTTTAAATACTTAACTGAACAATGTTGTAAAAGCAATTGACCATAATCCAATCTCAAACTGATTAAATTCGTCCTGGAAAGTCCTGGAATATGATGTTTAAGAATATGTGGCATCCTTGTTATCTAAACCCTTCTTTATGTGAGCAAGACCACAAAGTTAATCAATATATTTGCTGTTGTGTATCATCAGTTGAAAGAAGTGTAAATGGGGAGTTACTACAGGAAGCTGTATGTGAAGCCTGCAGTGGCACAGAGCCAGCCTTATCTGCCCCAGATGCCAATGGCAACAGGTAACCCTTTCTCTGGCCTTTACTGGTGGACACATCAGCACCATTACATTTTTCTGAGCTCTGCTCAGAGAAGCTATATTGGCACGACCAAGTTACAGCAAGCACAATTCTTAAACCGTGGTGACGCTGTGTGAAATGTAAGCAAAAACAGAATGCAATGATGTGCAAACCCCATATTTTATCCACAGTAGACTATAGAAAACAGAAAATGTTTAAATATGGCAAATGTACCAAACTGAGCCCATGCAGTGATTTCCATTCCCTAGACAGAGACCTTTCTGCGTGTTTTGTGTTTTGTGTGCCTAGGTGTGTAAGATGTCAAGAATCCTTCATCAACACGTCTCAGTCGTGTGCGTGTGGGTCTTCGAATACCCTGGTAGGAACATTAGATCCTTAACATATTTTAATCAACATTATAATAGTAGCCTAGTAGTCATTTGTACACAAAAGGGAAAAAAATGTCTATGTATTTCTGTGTACAGGCTGGGGGTATGTGCTTTCCTCCCAACACCTTGCCGCTTTCTGTTGTACCCACCATCAGCTTTGCTCAGCTGGTAAGCACTTGGGCTTTTCCAAAACGATGCATTTTTAAATATATAGCATGTCATATAAAGTGGAGAAACAGTCCTAGCAAATTCTTACAGTCCCACACTGCAACACAACAGGTTGTGAACCAACAGTATTCCCCAGCTGACATGACACCAAGTTAGTCACTTAAAGTTATTTTCCTTGTAGCAGTATGCTTTATTTACATTTACATTTATTCATTTGTCTGACGCTTTTGTCCAAAGCGCATTCCAGGTACAGGAACAATCCAGCATAAATTCAGACATTGGTGTGAGAGCAGAAGGTTCAATACAATCTTCTTAGCCATAGAAAACAGTGTAGTGCTACAATGCTACAACATTACTATCTGAAAGAGAATACACATTCTATCTCTAAGTGCTTATGAGTAAGTCTAAACAGACGGTAGGTGATACAGCATAATTAACATGATCTATTCATATATACAAGTGCTATACAAGTCCAGGACATTATTCATTGTCATTAAGTGCTTCAGCATCGGCTGATGTTAAGTTCTTTAAGTGCTTCTTCACCTATGATGAGGCATGACACAAGTAGCATATTTAATTATATTGTTGCATGTACATATTATTGCAAGTAGAATAGTATACGTGTGAAACTGTGGGATCTGTAGATTGATACCATGTATTTGATTAAAAGTCTGTTTTTTTTATGGGTTTAGATGTTGAGGTAGTCGCGGAACAGTTAAGTCTTGAGGTGTTTCTTGAAGGTGGAGAGAGTCTCTACAGTTCTGATGTGTCTTGGCAGATCGTTCCACCAGTGGGGGAGAACGAAGGAGAAGAGTCTGGAGTGGCATTTTAGTCCTTGTAAATGGACATATGTACACGTTTTACATCATAGGCAGCAGTGATTAGGAGACCAGTCCCGTGCTTTACCCTCCACGATACCAGTCCAACATTTGCATGCGCCTATCTGAATCTTAAAGACATCAGCTCAGCTTTCTAGGGCACTGTGACATTAAAAAATTACAAAAATAATAATAAGAAATAATGCCTTTTAGGTGTTTCTGTAAGAACAACAGGACAACAGAAAATACTTTTATATATGTATTGTAGCCAAACAAGGCATGGAGGACCTGCACCTGGAGCAGGGCGCAGCCACTGTAGCAGCATCCAGGGAGTATTAGGAGTATAATTAGAATTTGCTTCATGAAAAGGAAACCGCTCTCTTTAAAGAAAAATGTTAATTTTTTGGTGTATGGTTTATGTAACTTTCATTTTCAGAGTCTTACACAGCTGCTTAGAGGAACCAATAGTTGTTGAGTGTCCACAAGTGTGTGCACAAGGTTTCAAGGGTCAAGAATATTTATATTTGAAATTGGCACCAGCTGACCTTTACTAATGATATCTGTTGACATGCATCAGATCTAATGAACTGATTAAGGTCTGAAACCTTGTAAAAAGAATCTGAGATTTTGGAACTCTTAGGGCGCTCAAACTTTTGCACCGTCCCATAATAAAGTTTTTATTTTTGTTCAATTTATGGCATAAAAAGTAATTATGCATCAATGTTTGCTGAAAATATTGTGTATTTTTTCCATGTTCTGACGGTTCTTTTCTTTTCAATTACAAAATCACCAAAATCTGTTATTTATCAAGGTGTGGCCAAAGGTTTGCATACGACTGTATATGTGATCAGATTTTCATACTGCTTACTAATTCAGTGACATGCACTTTAGGGGCTTGCTGTTCCTTCTGCGTGGTTTGCTAGCTTCCTGTATTCCTCTGCAGCTGCATGTCTGGTGAGTATACACTATACACTACTATACACTACTTAACCATACTACCACCACAACAATGCATTTTACACGTGATTCTGCTTTTAGGGAAGTAAGAAGGCAAACACTTTTTCACACCACTTTATGTATGCTCCTTTTTGGAACAAAATAAAATATTGTTAAAGGTTTTCAAATATTAAAACAATAACAAAAACCAAATAGTTTATTTTATTGCATTTATGTGTTCAGTTTATTTTAAAGAATAAGATTAAATTGTAAGAACATTATTTGTTTGAATTTTGTGGTGCATTCAGCGGTTATTATTATTTTTACATCTGGCTTAACACTGTATTTGATCTGTCTTGTAGGTGTTCACCAATCTTACAGCATGCCAAGCTCTGGGGAATATGTGTGTGTTGAACATGCACTCCACAAGCAATTTTGGCAACGATGCCTGTGGCCTCTACAACACAATCTATAGAGCAACAGCAGCTCAAGGCAATAATCAAGACATCCCCTACTGGTATATACATTCAAACAAACATTCTGTTTGCATGCACTGGCACTGCCAGCTCTCATTTTTTGTTGTTGAAACCTTTGACATTTGAATTAGTGGAGTCAATGTTAATGTATTATATTTATAAAGTATGAATGAGATTAATTTCTCCATTGATGCATTTTACTACTTTGACTAGTTTGAAGCCCAGCTGCTTGCGCACTGTTGCTGTAAAATAATTCGTAACTGTAGCCCATCCATTCTTCCATCCATTTTCCAGACCGCTTATCCAATACAAGTCGTGGGTAAGCTGGAGCCGGTTCCACTATGGGCCAAAGGCAGGGTACACCCTAGACCAGAGGCCAACCCATCTCACGGCAACACACACACACTCATGTAGCCAGTCAAACTAAACTACAAGCCTTTGAACAGTGGCATGAAACCAGAGTGTAACTGAAGCTCTCTTAATAAAATACAGTTTTTAAATTACATTTAAAATTACACCTCAACAGACAGTGGGGTCTGTGCTTATAGAAAAACTATGGATGAAACAATGAGTCGCAAACTAGCAAAAGCAATGCAGAAAGCAACGGTTCCCTTTGAGAGCATCCCCTGTAACATGTATCTGCCAGATGTATGAACAAGTGCGAGAGGCAACAATAATGTATTTTCAAGCTTAGACATGTACCTACACTCATGTAGTCTGTACACATTGGTGATGAATAATGGGAATGATTTCCATGTGATTTTTATGCATGGTTCACTATAAAATAAAGTTGACTTCAGTTTCATGGGTTTATAGCAGTAAATATAAATTCATATTTAAAATATTAAAACTAAAACTAGCACATGATGCCTATTGGGGAAGCTGCTTCTACAGCCTAAAACCACATGGCATGGGACTGCTTTGGGGACACAAATATAATCATGTCTTTAAAATAAATGTTGGTGTATTTTATCTCTAGGAGGACTAATCTACCCTGGTTGTTTTACGGAGACCAGCCGGGATTAGCATCAAGAATTCTGCAGACTGACCCGCTACCAGTAGGCTTTAGCTTCAAAGGCTCAAATAAGGTAAGACAGTATTCAAAGTGCATGACTTTATAATAAAAAAAGACTGCACAATTTTAACTTGCATGGGAAAAAACATCAAGGCCAGACTGACATTTGCCAGAGCAGCAAGCAGGGATAGCTGAGAGAAGAAAAAAGTGCGACCGCCTTCCTTCGAGAGCCAGAGAAGAATATCAATATGTGAACATTTCTTAAAAATGTACTGAATATTTAATGGGGTGTCTTCATTTTTTCACATGACTGTATAACTATGAATATTGAATCTGTTTTAGTTTATTGGAAGAGACTACAGACTATGTGTGTGTGTTTGTCCTCAGAACACAAATATCGAGCTGCTGGCTGCAGTGTACACAGTGCAGGGAGAGTTCGTCAGGTGGGAAAGTGTCGGCGGAGGAAACCTGCAGGTAAACCAGCACTGAGGAAAGTTAATATTTAGGAAAATAATGATGTGGGGCTGGAATTTATTATGTAAATCTTTTGACATGCAACTCTGAAGTGTTCAAAGTGATGATCTATTACACACGTGTCAAACTCAGGTCCTGGAGGGCCGGTATCCAGCACAGTTTGGTAGTTTCCCTCCTCAAACACACTCACTAAACCTGCCAATTAACAGGTGATTTGAACCAGGTGTGTTTTGAGCAGGGAAATCTTCAAACTGTGCAGGACACTGGCCCTCCAGGACCGGAGTTTGACACCCCTGATCTATTACATCAAGAAATCTGAAATTTAATGATGATTCAATAAATTTTTTTTATACAATTCTAAACTATTTTGTTCACAAATAAATAAATAATTACATATGAAATATTAATAATGGTCAGAAAAAGAAAAGAAAATACAGACTACCTAGTGCTGTAGCTGTTTTGCCTGTATCACTGGCAGATTGTGACTTTGATTACTAGTGATAACAGAGAATGCCATGGCTGTCCAAAATAAATTGTTGGCCACACGCTCAGGTGGTTAATGTTCAGATAATCCTCTCCCCCAAGTGTGCTAAGTTATTTTCAATATCAGAATTTACAAAGATGGCTTTTCACATAGAAGCACTTCTACCTACTTCTCTTACTAACTTTGGTGTATCACTGTATAAGAAAAGGCTTAGAGTGGTCAATGACTATGACAAAATGAAAAGCCTGAAACTTCTGATGGAAAATCATATAATTTCCAACTAAAATCATTATTCACATAGTGTAAACATTTCTCAGGTGATTTAATTGTTTTAGTGGGAGAGGAGGGAATGCCTTAAATTCAGATGCACATAATTTATAAGTAGATTGTTGCAGCTGGAAGGCAAAATAAATACAAAAACAATATATTTAACTGGACTTTACAGGGCTGCAAACCTATTGAAATTTCACTTGTGATCCGGGACGCAAAAAGCATGTTAAGAAGAAAATATGCAAATTAACTCGAAACTTGTGGAGAATCAAACAGGAAGTATGCAAGAAACTTTAGACTCAAGTGCCGCCATTTTTCAGAACTGTAGACTTCCTTTACTCTGCAGTACAAGTCCAAGGTGCAAAGTGATTTGCATGTTTGGCGGAGTCAGAAAATCAGAAAAAAACATACTCCTTTAAATATAAATCATAAGCAAAACAGATTTTTTTGTGGACAGATGAGATGAGTCACCCTGGATGGACGGGGTGGGTGAGCCCATGGTTGGATTGCTGACTGGTATCACACACCAGTTCAACTGAAGCGTGAGCAAGGTGGGGGAGGGATAATCATGGGCTGGCATAATCAATAGTGAATTGGTGGGAATATTGGTTGGAAGGCAGCTTGAAAATGAACTCCAGAAAAAACTTCAAGTTCCTGGAGTAAACCTTCAAGTAATTGTACCAGAAGAAGCCAGCATCATTCAAAAAGTCCATGATCTAAGACAATGCTCCATCACTTGCATGGAAGTACACTAGAGAACCAGCAAAGGGTTCATCAGATACTAATCTGACTTGAACCCTATAGTCAAAGTAAACTTTATTGTCATCTCTGTTCTATACAGTACAATACACAGAGAGACGAGACAACAAGGCTCCAGCTGAAACAGCAACAAATAGGACACAGTAGGAATAACCTATACAATATATACAGTATAGATATATAAATGAGATGTGTCAGAGATGTGTAGTATCTGTGCAGTATTGTATTATAAAAAAATATTATTTAAAATTTTGTTTTGTAATTGACTGTCATTTAATGTGTATCAGATCAACAATAGTTTAAAGTGACAAGTGTAACAGTGTGTAAACATGGACAGAATTCCATAGAATGTCCATAGTGCAGCATATGCATCACAAACAAAGTGATGTGTAAAGTGCAGAGGTGAAATAGAGTCAGTTAACAATCTGTGTGTGAATGTGTGCATGTATGGGGGAATAGGAAGGCAGGAAGTGTGTTCAGGAGTCTGATTGGGGGGGGGGGACGATTCCGCAGTCTGCTGCGTTTGTGTCTGTCGGATGGGAGGAGTGAAAAGAGTCCGTGTGAGGTATGTGAGGGGTCAAGCACAATGCAGGAACCCTTCCTGATGCAGCGCTTGTGGAAGATCTCCTGTGGTTGAGGGAGAGATGTTCCAGTGATCTTGGCAGCTGCTTTAATGATCCATTGAGGATGGGAGGAGAAAGGTTGCTTCACTTCACGCGTCTCAGGAAGTGGAGACACTGCTGGGCCTTTTTGGTGATTGAGGTGGTAATGGTGGTCCAGACGAGGTCATCTGAGATGTGAACTCCCTGGAACTTGGTGTTGTTTACCATCTCTACCGTGGAGCCATGAATGCTGAGTGGTGTGTGTGTGGAGTCGACGATCATCTCCTTGGTTTTGTCCACGTTCATTTTTTGTTCTTTGTTCATGAAATCTAAAATCTAATACTTTTTCAGTGCACATGTGAAGTCATCCTTCTCTGTATATAACTTTTTACAACTGACGTTACAAAGCAGCTTTACAGAATCCGGGTCCAAGCCCCTACTGAACAAGCCAAAGGCGACATAGGCAATGAAAAACTCTCTAAACCAGGGGTGGGCAATTCCGATCCTGGAGGGCCAAGGTCCTGCACAGTTTGGTAGTTCCCCTCCTCAAATGCACTCACTAAACCTGGCAATTAACAGGTGAGTTGAACAAGGTGTGCTTGAGCAGGGAAATCACCAAACTGTGCAGGACACAATAAAATAAATTATAAATTAATACAATTAAATTAATAATGCAAATAAATAATACATTTAATTTTAAGAGGCTTCTGCAGTTCCTTGTGTACAGATGGGGCCTCACTGACTAAGGATCAGTTAGGTGGAGCATGGTTCTGTCTGTATGGGCTCTCCTCAGGAGGAGTGAGTGGGTTCCAAGGTATCAAGATTGGTCCATATCGACATGTTTTCCAAAAAAAAAAAAAAAAAATTCTGTGTAACATACAACATTTATTTATTTTATTGCAATAAATACATTTATAAATACAATAAAAATATTTGATTTGTCATTGCTTAAAATGTGTCTGTTAAACATTTGTAAAATCTGTATAACACATTTGCATAATAATTATGTAGACGGTGTCCTGTATAGTAGTGTACTAGTTCACACTTATACATTTGTAGAGCCACTGCATAGACAATAAGAATCCACATTTGTTATTAAAATATGTATGCTTGAACATAGCCTGAGTCACCTTCATATTGATGCATATTTACACTGTGTTGGCTCTTCAGCTTTGTCCAGACACATTAGCCAGACTGCAGGCTGCTTACACCTTTGGGACGACCTACAAGCAGAACGTGAGTATACGTCTTCTGTAAATATTGTAATTGTGATTGTGTGATTGTATTTACTGAGCATGCTTCCTTTTCTTCAGTGTGCACTCTCTGTGTCTGACCTGCTGGCTGGTCAGTCAGAGCCTCTTTTCTATGACCTCTTCCTGGTCCAGCAGAAGGTCCAGGGAGACCGGCGTCTTCTGACAGTGCCTGTTCTTAACCTCAACCTGCAGTTCAATGGACAGTTTGTCAACCAAGGTGGTATACAGTGCGCTACCATTCAAATCTATTATGTAATGTAATAGTTACACCGTTCTGAATGAATGACATAATCTTGATTCTAAATTTGATCACCAGCTTTGATCATTAGAGTCCTACTGAATTAAGTCATTAGCAACATGAAAATGTTATGGTTGATGCTAATACATAGGAGCCAGTTTCAGATAACCTGTAATATAAGCTTATGTCGAATTAATTGGATTGGAATAGTTTAATTTTAGTTAAACAGTGTTTCATTAAGTAAAATATTAACTGTGAAATATGATTGACAGCAGATGATGGTTTCCTAAGGTTAAACAGAAAAAAAACTCTATTTATTCAAATTTTAGGTGTTAGTTTGTGATGGATCAATTTAAAATCCAGTTTATTAGCCATAACTATAAAATACAGTAAGATATGGAATAAATCAAATATTTGGATACACTTTCCCATTCAATTTAGTGTATATTCCTCAATTTGCTATACATTCACTGACAGTATTGCTTAATCTTAGCAAGATTACAATATATATTTTGTAAACGCTACATCTTGCTAGTTTCCCAGGCGTAGGGATGCACAGTTATAGCCTTTTGTTGTATATGTAGTGCATGGTGTGACATATTTGTCATCATTCAGTTACTGAAGATTTTTCGTTTCTGATTTAAATTTATCTTAGCCACTAACATTAATAGCTGGTACCTCACACGGCGCCTGATGCTGATTGACACTTTAAGTGGACGAGAGAAGAGTTTGAGCTCCACCCCCAGAGTCATACGTGTGGCCTCAAACATAAAATTAAGGTAATATAAACTATATTCATATGCATTAGCACAGGCATATTTTTGCTATATTTTTGACATTGTTAAAAGAATATTTTGGTAACTTATCCGATTTTGCTGTACCTCCAAATGTAGGCAAGATATGTTTAGCATGTGAAGTTTACTTTTTCAGTTTTGCATGACCATGTATGATAATGTCATACAGTCAGGTCCATAAATAGTGGGACATCAACACAATTCTAATCTTTTTGGCTCTATACACCACCACAATGGATTCTAAATGAAACGACGGTGTTTACTTACAAATCAGGTGAACGGTGTAGGAATGACAACAGCTTGTATATGTGCCTCCCACTTTTTAAGGGACCAATAGTAATGGGACAATTGGCTGCTCAGCTGTTTCATGGACAGGTGTATGTCATTCCCTCATTATCTTATTTACAAGGAATAGATAAAAGGTCTAGACTCTAGAGCATTCGGAATCTGTTGCTATCAACTCTCAATATGAGATCCATAGAGCGGTCACTATCCGTGAATGGTGTGGTCAAATCAACTGTTTGGAACATTCTCAAAAAGAAAAAAATTGCCAGTGAGCTCAGCAACACCAAAAAGACCTGGAAGACCATGGAAACCAAATGTTGTGGATTGAAGAATTCTTTCCCTATTGAAGATTGTATTTAAATACCCTAAAATTAAAGCTGAAAGTCTGCAGTTAAATCACATCTTGTTCATTTCATTTCAAATCTTTTGTGGTGGTGTATAAAGCTGAAAAGAATAGAATTGTGTTAATGTTCCAATATTTATGGACCTGAGTGTATGGTCAGAAAATGCATAAGCAAATATAGTTCTTGGTTTGAGACTAGTATCATGATTTAGACAATTTGTGATTAAGTGGAGTATAAACATTTAGAAAATAATTAAATATGACAGTATTTAAAAACTAGATAGAGCTTTTAAAAAAAAGCTTAATGAAATGTTACCAGTCCAGCTCTGTAGGTGTTAATTTCAGAATTGGACATTTTGTTAGGTATTTGTTAAATACTATAGTCATGTAGCACCAATGGATTAACAAATGCACATATTTGATACTAAGCCTATAGCTTGATTTCACATGGGGTAAGGGGAAATTTCATATTTTAGGCAAACAATTCCATAAGAAAATAATAGTAATTTATATTTTCTAGGTTTCAGTTGGTACCCAACACCCAGAAAGGAGAGGTGTACCCCCCTCTGCTGACTGTGTCCTACTCTGATGTTCTCATAACTGACCCAGCAAAGCAAACTGTACCTGTAAGTGTACATATAAAGTGAGTGGTATTGCATGGAATATTAGAAGTTTATGTTGATGTGTTTGTGTGTATGTTCTAGGTGTCGTTCTCCGTGGAATATGAAATGGACCAAAATGAAGCTCGGGTTAAAACTGATGTGAGTGCAGTGATTCAAGAACTTCGAAGTTCTAAATATCAGCTTCTTCCCCTGCTTTTTCACTGTGTTCTGTATCTGCTTTTCCAGATTGCTCTGGGTGTATTGGGTGGAGTGGCTGTTGTATACTCTCTACTAAAGACAGCAAGCTGGAAAAGAAGAATTGCCTCTCCTCTCATTGATTTCATGGCAAGTGTATACATACAGATGCATCAAAAGACATATAAAGAGTTGAAACAAGTATTCTTACCCTTTACGCTGCGTTCCAAATTATTATGCAAATTGTTTTCAAGTATCATAAAGATTAAATATTTTGGGGGTTTTTTAACTAAACTCATGGATGGTATTGTGTCTCAGGGCTCTTTGGATCACTGAAATCAATCTCAGACACCTGTGATGTTTAGTTTGTCAGGTGAGCCCAAGTAAAGGAAAAACTACTAAAGAAGGGTGTTCCACATTATTAAGCAGATCCCTATTTTTAAGCAATATTGGAAAGAAAAAGTATCTCTCTGCTGCTGAAAAGCGTGAAATAGTTGAATGCCTTGGACAAGATATGAAAACCTTAGATATTTCACGAAAACTTAAGTGTGACAGTCATACTGTTAAGAGTTTTGTGGCTGAGTCCGAGCACACGGATAAAGGCACAGTGAGGAAGGTTTCTGTCAGACAGATATGTCTGAATAAAAGAGGAGCTGCTAAAATGCCATTACAGAGCAGCAAACTGGTATTTAAAGCTGCTTGCAGTTCTTCACAAACCTTCTATTCAGCCCCTAACCAGAGCTCACAAGCAGATCCAGCTGCAGTGGGTCCAGAACTACATGAAGACTCAAACAGTTTTGTTCACTGATGAGTGCTGTGCAACCCTGGATGGTCCAGATGGATGGTTGGTGCTTGGCCGCGACATCAGTTTTGGGCCGGAATCATGGGGAGAGAGCTAGGTTTAGGTTCCCCAAAGGTGTGAAAATGACCTCTGAAAAGTATGTGGAGTTTCTGACTGACCACTTTCTTCCATGGTACAAAAAGAAGAACCGTGCTGTCCATAACAAAATTATCTTCATGCATGACAATGCACCATCTCATGCTGCAAGGAGAACCTCTATATCACTGGCTGCTATCGGCATTAAAGGAGAGAAACTCATGGTGTGGCCCCCATCCTCCCATTACCTCAATCCTATTGAGAACCTCTGGAGCATCCTCAAGCAGAAGATCTATGAGGGCAGGAGGCAGTTCACATCCAAACAGCAGTTCTGGGAGGCTATTCTGACATCCTGCAGAGAAATTCAAGCAGAAACTCTCCAAAGACTTACTAGTTCAATGGATGCAAGAATTGTGAAGCTGCTATCCAATAAAGGGTCCTGTGTTAATATTTAACTTGGTCTTTTAAGATGTTTTTGATTTAAATAGGTTTTGAGTTCAGTAAATGATCTCCTAATGCTGTAAATTCAACAAATGACCATTTTTATAAGTTCTTTCCATACTATAAAATGTTTTGAAACTTTGTTTTGCGTTATAATTTGGAACAGTGCATTTTAAGTTTTTCATTTTTTAAAAACAAACTATTATCATTAGGAGGTTTGTTCAGTAACATTCATATTCTACTCTTAAGGTTGATGATTTGAAAATTATACTGACTGTCATTTGTATCAACTATTTAGGAAAATCAGAGAAAAACATAATTTGCATAATAATTTGGAACGCGGTGTAATTTGCAGGAGGGTTTTTTTGTTTTTTGTTTTATACAAAGGAAAAACCATACATCAGTATTTTGCTATACAAAGTATCTATAAAAAGATTGGAAAAACCAACTTACAGGAAGCTGGAGACCGAAAAGCCTCTTCCTTCAAGTTTAAGTTAGGCTTCCACTAACATTTCTTCAACTCCCTTATATAGCAAAATGCCGGGGCAGAGATAAGCGTATGTGGCTATCTGGTGGCCAACCTTAGTAATAAGGATAAGACTGTTACAGTGTATCAAAGGGCGCTTGAGGAGCATATGAGACTATCTGTAAGAACATTAAAGTTTAAGTGGAACTGGACCCTGCAACACAACAATGACCCTAAACCAGGGATCGGCAACCTTTACTATCAAAAGAGCCATTTTGCCCTCTCTTCAACTAAAGATCGCCCGGAGCCGCAAAACATAACACAGCTTATAAACTTATAAACATTCAGGAGTCCTCAACCACCTGCTGTACCAAAAATGACAACTTTAAAAAAAAACCGATCTCAATCTAGCATCTAAGTGTGTTAGAGACTCAATTTTGCCGCTATTCTGGATTAAAGTCATGGCAGAAAACCCTGAGATCACCACAACAGCACTGAACACTTATTCTGAAAGGACCGTTTACACCAGGCATGGGCAAACTACGGCCCGGGGGCCACATGTGGCCCGTTAAACATTTTAATCCGGCCCGCCGAACTTGAAAA
>JBBIGC010008780.1:0-13379 GCA_037576955.1 Lepidarchus adonis | reverse complement strand
AACTAGAACCTTTTGCAGGAAGAATGGGAGAAAATCCCAAGTACAAGAATTGAAAGACTTTTAGCTCTAAAAAGCGTCTGAAAGCTGTGAAATCTGCCAGAGGAGATGTTACTAAGTACTGATAATGTAGGGTGCCCAAACTTTTGCAAAGTGGCACAATAATGTTTTTATATTTCTTTGCTTAATTCATGACATTAAAATGAACTACACATCAATGTTTGCTGAAAATATTGTACATTTTTTCCATTTCCTAAAGAGAATGTTTTTACATCTTTTCAATTAAAAATGACCAAAATATCTTATTTATCGAGGATTGGCCAAACTTTTGCATAAGATTGTACATACATCATTTTAAGTAACTGAGCTGGTTAGATGCAGTAAAAGCGCAAACTACTTTGTAGAAATTTTAAAAAGTGGACTTCTATAAGTCCCGGTGATGACTGACAGCAAATGTATCATTTTTATTAACTGATGATATCTAATGTATGCTGGTTATTTCAAAAATAATTAACCAAGTTAAGTCACAATTAATTACATATGAAAAATCCTCCAGATATTCACTTTAAAACAACTGCTTCACTTGTTAGACACTAGTAAAAAAAACATTGAAAATAAGTACATGACCTCGGAAAATTAACCAATGTTCTTTATTATAATGCACATTTTCATGGCATATTTCTGCTGTTTTTCCAAAATGTGAAATTCTTCAGATAATTGTACATTTAAATGTGCTTCAGGGATGTGTACTTATTTCTTCTCACACTTAACAACACAAGAACATCCAAGTTCTTGCCTATTAAAATAAACTAGCATGAAATATTAGATGAAATATAACCTGAGGTACATTAATACCAAAAATGTTAAACTCACCTTAGCAACAGCACACACACTCCACCTCTTAGTCATGACAACTAATCTGCTGTACACACAGCCACAAATGTACCAGCTGTGATAACAGTATCAGGTGAGTGAGAGTTGTCAATAATGCATAAAAAAGACCCAGACAAGTTACTGTCAAGACACTGACCTTAGATTAAATTTCCTTTTAAAGGTTTTGACTATTGGGTCACTACTGATTGAATTTTTGGGAGTATGAGGCTCCGCAACCTAGCAGTGATACTAACAATGAACTATTGTCACCAAACCTGGCATCTTACAGATGGGTTGGACTAGGACAATCAGTGTTTTAGGACCAAAGCTGAAGAAGAAGTTGACAAGAAAACTAATATTTTGAGAGTAACCTCATAACCATTAAAGACAGTCATTGATTGACAGATGAATTAATCCATCCAAATTGAGCATGCAAACAGGAAGTCTACAGTTTGTTTCTGTACACCTATTCATTAGATCAGTGTTCCCCAACCTTTTTTGTACAATAAAAAATAAAAATATAAAAAATATTATACAATATTTTTGTTGACCGGCAGTTAAGGTGTCGTGGATAAAAATAAACTAAATAAAATGATACGACCAACACAAAAACTGTATTATTTTGTAAATATAATAATGAACGTGCATTATTAAATGACTTATCTCCTCTCTTATGATGTAATTATGTAACTTTATTAGCAGCGTCTTCCTGAAATGCGCTAACAACGATCAGAGTAGCGTCCTCCTCTGCCCCTCACGTGCTCTGGTCTCTATGGTAACACATAAACGTTCCTTTCAGAATAAGTTTTCAGTGCTGTTGTGGTGATCTCAGGGTTTTCTGCCATGAATTTCATCCAGAATACCGGCAAAGTTGAGTCTCTAACACACTTAGATGCTACGGATTGAGATCGTATTTTTAAAAAAAAAAGTTTTAATTTTTTGTACAGCCCGGTACAGAATGCTCCACGGCCCGGTACTGGTTTGTGGCCCAGTGGTTGGGGACCACTGCATTAGATCTATAATTTAGATGGACTTTATACATTAAACAATGAGTGGAAATGGACTCTAATATTTTAATTACAATTTTAAATTACACTTTCAATCAATTTAGATACACAACTGATTCTCACACAAAACAGCTTTACATAATCTGGACCCAAACCCGCAAATGAGCGAGCCGAAAGTTCTTCCTCAACTGGGGGAAGAAACCTTGGGAGAACCAAGACCAACACTCCTCCGATGAACACCAATTAGCAAAGACAATAAAGGTAAGGCAGAAGGTGATTGTATGATGAAGATGCAGACCAAAGATCACCAACATTATATATATTGACTCACCATGCTCTCTCAGGTACTCCACCATGCTCCTAACCACCAATGGTACTCCATCTTTCACCAAGCCCAGTTCGCTCAACTCCAGCAGGGGTATACCGAACACTTTCTTTCCTCCTTTGACAGTGGTTGTAGTGGAGGCTGGCCACGGTTTCAGCATGGGCATCTGCACCATCTTTTTCATGTCTTCGCGGATCTGCACCGCCGCCTTGTTGTGCTTTGAGAAACATAAGCGAGGAGATAAGTTAACTACAGGCACGGCTCTCATCGCTGCTGCTCCTTCTGGCCCAGATGTCTCATGAGGGACTTTACAGTGTTAATAATGTGAGACAACAGAATGCTGTGGCATGGATACAGGAGAGACCTGGCCTGTCCCTGCTGCTACGTCAATGCACTCACTGGTTGCTGTGGGTTCATAATTACAGGAAGCAAAGCCTATACCCACAGAAATGACATCTGACACAGCTCTTACAGAGAAGAGCAGGCAGGGCTGCCAAGTAAGAAATGATTGACTGACAAATCTCCTGGCTACACATTAGTGCTTTTTGACCATACAACACATTTATTTATTCATAAGGTTATTTTATGTCCTCTTTTGAGTTTGTTTCTTCCTGATATTTTTTTTTTAATTGTTCCAAATACAATTTTGACTTGAACTGAATATTTATAACGTGAAATAACGTGAAAAAAACAGAGGATAAAATTAACTGAAAATGTATTACCAGTCACTTTATATGAGGGCATTTTTTTAACAACACTACTTACGCATAACAGGGCCGGGGTCACTGATTTTCAAAAGTCATTTTATAAAGCTAACAGTTTAATGTACAGTATTTGTTTAACATGACCTTATTTTCTCGAACGGTTGGATCAGATGCTGGATCAGAGCAGCACCGTTCACCTGCCGTTAGCTCTGCTATCTCTGTTAGCTTCGTTAGCTCGTTTTCACGGCAATTTAACGCTGGCTAATCAAACAAACTGCAAAACCTAATTTTTAGGACATTTGCAGAGACTCAGACCTTCCATTGTGTGTTTGAGTCATGATGTAAAAGTCGTCAACGATTAATAATCCAGTTTACCGACGGTTACACTGCGCAGAAAAACGACATTAGCTAATCTAGCCCCCTGCTCCGCCCTGCTCCTCTCTGCTCCTCTGCCGTTTCCATAACAACCAGCAATCGCCCGCTAAATTGCGATAGACAGAGAGAAGCGAAACACGCAAAATTTATCGAATTGTCATATGTATTTCTCACCTTTCTCATCTTACAGGTGTAAACATGAGTAAAACCCAATAACATGATAAACTGTGAATCCACACTTACAGCATATGGCATAAGATTATAGTTGGACGAACAGACAGACAGACAGACAGACAGACAGACAGACAGACAAGCAGGCAGACACACAGGCATACACACAGGCAGACACACAGACAGACAGATAGAAGTGTTAAATTGCAAAAGATTGATTAAATAAATAAACAAATAAATAAATGTGTTTTATTGTGATTATTTAGAATAAACGCAAATGTCCAATTGCAAAAGATTGATTTAAATAAATAGATTTAGGTTATAAATAAATAGAATAGGTTTTTATTTTAATTACTGTCATTAACCTTAAAATTACTTGTAATTGGTAAATTACAAAGGATGGATTACATAACTAAATAAATAAGTTGTTTTTATTGTGATTATTTAGAATAAATGTAAGTGTCAATTGTAAAAGTTTGATCAAGTAAATTAATAAATAAATGAATAGGTTTTATTGGGATTACTAACTTAAATGGTAAATTACAAATAATTATTAAATAAATAAACTAATTAATTAATGGGCTAATTGTGATTACTTAGAATAAACTTAACTGGCCAATTGCAAAAGATTGAGTGAATGAATAAATAAGTAAATATTTTTTTTTTAACATTTTATGTACAGTGCATTTAATGAAAAACAAGCATTTTTCAGGAATGAAGATCCTGCTTAACTTACAGAAATAAATAAATCCCTAAAAGTAAAAGCAAAAATTCATTGAGGTGTCCACACGTTTGCTGTTGTACCTCTTCAGTGCCAGTCATCCTAAACCAGCTGAATGGGGTTTAAATTTGGAGTCTGTCCTGCTCTTCCACAAACAAATTCTACTGACTTCTTTTCTCTTCATGTTTTGGCTCATTATCTTACTTTCTGCCTTTTCCTCCCCATTGTGATCTCCATATACAGCACTACTTCCTGCAGTATTGTGCTAACAATGCATCAGAAGGTGTAGGAACAATGTGTTCCAGCTCTGCCTTTGAAGTTGGAGCACCTGTGGGAATTGTTTGCACTAAGGCTTCATTGACTTCCATTACTGCAGGAAAGTGGTAAGTTCACCAGGTTCTATCTGCTTTGGGGAAAGCATGTCGTCTATGAAATCTACATAGTTTCAGTTTTTGGTGTCTTTTTATTTATGGTATATTAATTTATTGACTAAATTTGCTTTGAAAGTGGTTATTTGTCATCGTGAGCAAAGTGCACCTCAGTGAAACATGACCCATCCACACGTGGAAGCGGGTAGTTATCAACAGTGCCCAAGTGTAGCAGGATGGTATCTCGGTGGTACCTGGGGACTGGCATCCAAAGGTCCAAACCACTAAACCAAACATTAAGAAATTTGATTTACAGCATCTTTAAGTACCATTAAAACTGGAAAATGTGAGTATTGTGTGTAAAACCATTGTTTTTTTTTTAAAGTGACAGTGCAAATGAGTGCAAAAAAAGTTGATGTTTGCACTCATCACTTGCACTAAATATTTTCTTTTTTTTTTGCACTCATTTGCACTGTCACTTTAAAATGTCTTTTGTCTTTCTGTTCAGTGTATGTATATAATTCCTTTCTTTATATCTCCCTTTTGTTTTAAAGTATATGTATAGTTATTATATTTTGTTTTTGTAGTTTATATTTTAATCTCTTTTTTTATTTTTTACAAATGCACCAGGGTGGGGGGCTGCGTGAAATGCTATTTCAATACACTGTGTACTGTGTATATGGCTGTGTTGACAATAAAAACCTCTTGAATCTTAATATTAATCTTAATATTTAATATTTTTCACTGTTTTTAGGCTCAGTTAATTGTTCTCTTGGTCAAATATCTGGTCTGTTCACGGCTATTGTTAAGCTTTTGAAGAAGAGGCAGCGTCAAGAGAAGCTAAAAGCTAAGCTAAAGGCTAATTCCTGGCTTGCGAGTTTCTCATAACTCTCCCAGGTCGGATCAAAGACCTTTACTGCTCATGTCTTTTCAGCAATATCAAAGCAAGCATGTGACATGTAGACCCCACAGTTTTACAAATAGCACAGAGCAAGCTGTACTTGCTGAATGGGAGGCCACGGTTAAGCACTAGCACAAAGATGGACTTGTGTTAATTGAGAGGATCATTAGCACTTAACTGAGCCACCGGCCCATTAACAGAGCTTCTTGTGTTTCTGTAGGAATGCTTTCAGTCTTTCACAAAGATGCAGGTACACCAACCAGCCATAATCACTGACTCACTGACTACTTGTGATGTCTGTGGTGCCAATGAGCATCTTTGCCTTCCTACATATCATCACTGCATAAGCATCACAACAAAGCTGAGTAGTGAGAAGATCCCAGATGTTTTATATACACGTATGATACATGTATCCATTGTTCAGCTACTTCTTTGTAGCTCTCACATCAGTGTTGTTCTGTGCAAATCAAATGCTTGATTGTTCTAAAAGTCGCTTTGGATTAAAGCATTATGCAAAAGTTTGGGCACCCCTTGATAAATAGCATTTTTGGTGATTTTGTAATCGAAAATATGTTTACACAGTAAAAATGCACAATATTCTCAGCAAACATTGATGCAAAGTTAGATTTTATGCTGTAAATTAAACAAAAATAAAAACTAAAACAGTATTATAGCACTGTGCAAAAGTTTGTAAAAAAGAATCAGAGACTTTTGAACTCTTCGGTGCCCAAACTTTTGCACAGTACCATAATAATGTTTTACATTTTTATTTTTGTTCAAATTATGGCATAAAAAAGTAACTATGCATCAATGTTTGCTGAAAACATTGGGTATTTTTTGTTTGTTAAAATCTTTTCAATTACAAAATCTCCGAAATCTGTTATTTAACGAGGGGTGCCCAAACCTTTGCATAAGACTGTAAATGTAATGTAAATGACATTAGCAGCACATTATTTAAACCGTAAAGGTGTAAAGTGGGACATCCATGGATCAGACCTTTTTCCACACATGCTGGCAGAGATTTGTCATGTTCCTCAAACTGTTCAAACTTTCTTCACTGGTCCAGTTCTGATGTTCACAAGTCGGTATGGGAGAGGGGCATTCGCTTTTTCAGCAATTTGTGCAGGACGAGATTAGACAGGCTGGCCTCAATGAACCTTGGGCAACCATGACACTGGTTTTCTGGTTGTCCTACTTTGGGCGTCACAATATGGCCTTCAAATCCTTACGGTCGTCCATTTTCCCTGCTTAAATCACTTCAACTTCAAGAACAGCCATTACATACCAAACCTCTTGGCCAATAACAAGATCATCTGTGTAATTTCACTGTTCACCTATGTGGTTGAAATGTTGCAGCTGATCAGTGTGTGAAAACTTTTGCCTTGACATTGGATGGATGTTTTGTTACCGGTGTAGATGGGTTGTAGGGGAAAATGCACCAGCGCATCTTATTGCATTGTTCTGATTCAACTGTGTCTAAAAAATCATTTCAGTAACACCATTTTAATTCAACATTCATAAGGCTACATGACACCTACATTAGCATGTCATGGCAACTGACATAAATATATAAAATAAGATAACGTTGGTGTCATGGAAGCTTTATGTAGTACTTCTGAAGCCTTATGAACACTGCCCTTCTGTAAAGTGTTCCCATATAACCAAATTATTAAATTAAAACTAACTAATATTGAGCAATATTCAAAACAATATGCACTAATGTTTGGTCAGGATTAATAAACTGCAAATCATACTTTAATTACTGAATCAATGAGACTTATAATATAAGATAATATACTGCAACTCCATCCTAAAGAATTTTCTTTGAGCTGAATCAGCTTTGGCGTAGTAACATAAGTCTATGTAGAAGCATGTCTAACTTCAGTCTGATCTCCTCCTTGGGTGGAGTTTGGTGGAAGCTTCACAGATGGTGCTGTGATAAATAAGAGGGGATCTGTACAACCCACAATTCCTGCATAGGTCCATGAGGTCTTCTATTACCAAGCATGGTCTTTCCACCATGGTTTCACTGTTACTGCCTAAACTTCAAACGCTCTTCCACAATCTCTTCTAGCCATCGTTCCCCACCTTTCTCCTCCATGACTTCTTCCTTTTCTCTTTTTAAAGTAAAGTGACCTTGGGTTTGAGACAGGCCTTGGGTTAGAGACCACTTTAGTTTTATCAGTTTCTCTAGTTTTACTATATACAGCTCTGTGTTTGAGGAACATTAACACTTTTTTTTATTCCATAAACCACTGGCAACTGTTCCTCAGAATTCCACATAACAGTAATGCACATACACAAAACATGGTCAATATATAAAAAAAGATTAGGTGATTTAAGACCTTGAATAATGCATAGAAATCAAGATTTAAATCAGTTTTAAATAACACAATACTGAACTTTTGAAAATAAATCAGATGTTCTGTTTTATCCAATCAGGCTGCTCCTACTGTGAGAAGGAAGTGATGGATTTCTTCTTTAAACCCAATGTGGTTCAGATGATCACCTTATCAGTACCTCAACAAGTGAAATAAGATCTGCTTGTATTGGAATTCCACCACATACAGGAATTAATGTCTATCATATTTAGAGATACTGATTTTATGGAAAAAAATAAAAATAAACACAAAAGTGTTTTTTTTTCAGAGCTGTATGTGTAACGGTGTATATATATATATATATATATATATATATATATATATAGTGTGAGTTTTTGCCATTGTTAACACACAATCATGCAAAAAGTGCACCACAACGAAATGTGACCTCTGCATTTAACCTGTTGCACATGGAGCAACGGGTAGCTATCAAAAAATTTAATATAAAAAAATATTTTAAAATATTATCCCAGAGGAAATTGCTTATAGCAATTATAGAAAAACGTATCGAACCTGCGACCTCAGATTCATCAGAATACGACTTGTTCGCAGTCTGCCGAGCTACAACTACAATCATACAAGCATCGCTGACACCCTGCTGGTGTGGGTTTCCTCTATCTCAGTGAAGCATAGGAAAGCTCACCGAGTGCTCCCCCTTGAGGAGAAACTTCAACATGTCACACACTTTATAATACATACAATAACCTGTGGATTCACTCCTTTCTATTCAAACTACTGACCACTAATTAGTTTTTTATGTATTATTTTAATAGACTATTTTAATCTTCAAATATACAGTTAGCTTTTGGCCAAAAGCAAAAACAATGGCTTATATTGTCTGTGCAAACAGTCCTTAATGAAATCAAAATGTTTGTGTGATGCAGCCTTATGAGGCTTAATAGGCATCAACTGTGTGTTTACTGGAGCTCTCTGGTGAATCAGTGGTGCCCTGGGGCTAGTGTTAATAACATAAGCCTGTCTAAGCTACCTTATTCATGCACAAGCAGATGTCTTCTACTACACGTTAACACACACACAAAGGCAGCACCATATACATTACAGCTAGTCTGTAATAGACACGTGCACGTTTCTTATGCGTCAGGACGTGGGGTCATACCACACGCCATGTATACTGCATACTGTTGTAAGCCTCAGTTTGATCGCTACATTCAAATGACATGTTTTCTAAGTGAAAATACATCGACATTTGCTTTCCTGTGTGGAATAAACCACAAATTGTGGTCTGCGCAATTTTGTAATATTTTTTTACAACGTGTTAAATTAAATTAATATAAACTGCGCACTGAAATTAGTAGAAATATGAATATGCTACTACCCAATACAAAGAACAGTGATTTTGAGCTCAGCAACTGAAATTAACTGGTATAAACAATAGCCAGTGTAGATTACCACTGTTTCCTTATGAGGTCAGGGCATTTTTAACTAAATATGTATCTAACACACACACAGACACACACTCAGACAGTCAGAGGATATTCCTCTTACTCTTAAAGGATCAATGACCTCATACGCCATGACTCACACCCCCCCAAGCCGGCTTGCTGTGTATTCATTGACTGGTGACGACTCATGGCTTCCTTTACTCACTGGCCGTCTCCTTGACAATGCTCTTTAATTTCTAATGACACCTTTCTTCATTGTTTCCAACAGAAGAGTAGATTGCCCTCCATCCCCTGCCCCAACTGGTGTTACAACTGCCTTAACCAACTGCTTCCTGCCTTCAGCAGCATATGTCCAAGCCTTACACACAACCACATGACTACTCTCACTCATCTTCCACTACACCGGCAGCAGGTTTTCTACACTGGCAGATCTTTTCAGTCCCTAAGAATGGTAACCGTGGTCTGCATTTGACTCCTTCCACTTTTATTCTGCATATAGTTCCACATTTCAGCCCCTCAGACTCATATCTACTTAAGTGGTGTATTGACTTAATCGTACTGGCTATATTTAAATCTACACTGTTTAAACGTCACCACTGTCCGAATGATACTACTGACCTAATGATAAGTACTGTTAATTTACAGAAAGGAAGGATCACTGCTATTTTACAGATATGTCCTTTATTTGAATAGTTGTTACTATTTTTATCGGGGTCAAACA
Organism: Lepidarchus adonis; assembly: GCA_037576955.1. Classification (NCBI taxonomy): domain Eukaryota; kingdom Metazoa; phylum Chordata; class Actinopteri; order Characiformes; family Lepidarchidae; genus Lepidarchus; species Lepidarchus adonis. Next base: position 3,432 of record JBBIGC010008780.1, on the reverse strand, counting down.
CTGTATGATAGATTAACTGTAGTTAGTAGAATATACACAGTAGTTTTATAGCATTTTTAGGTTAAAAAGGAAGATTTACGCTGATTTTTGTGTTAAATTATGTTGAAAAACTGCAGTATTACAGTAAAGAGGTGTATTTTAATGACACAAAATACCTGCAATTCAGCAGGCTTTTGCCATCACAAAGAAAACAGACGTTTACTGTTCATTAGCATTAATTAGCATTAGCATTAGCATCCATACTACAAGAATTTGTACTATTTTTACCATTTGTCACAGTGTACATATGGATTTCATGACAGCATAGAGCTATATAAACACTGAAAAAGTGGTCATAAAGCAACAGTGATCATAAACGCTGCTTTTGTTCATGTTAGTGCAATTTAACCTCAGCCAGGGCCAGATGTTGCTGGTGGGAATTAGCCTTTACACATATCTCCACAGGTTTATACCGGTGGTCATGAAAGGCATAGGGAGAGTAGGCCTGTAGAAGAAGTAGTTAATGGAAACATTCAGAAAATGCTAATGTTTCCCCTGCAAATGAAAGCCAACAGCCCCCAATTAGCATCATACAAGTGATACCGTGCCAATTGGCGGCCGCTGTTGCCTACATATGTTAGTGCTGTCTTCTCCTTTCCCTGGTTTATCAGAAAAGTTTCAGCTTTCTTCCACCTCGTTCTTGTTTGCCGTAACCATCTGAATGTAGGGCTTTGTTTAGTCTGAGTCAGTTTTCAGATGGATTCGATTCTCACAAGAGGAGCAGCAAGCCACAGCATGTCTATTCAGTCTCAACCTCTCTCGCCCGCCCTCTCTCACTGGGTGGCCTAGGAGCAACTGCTGCAGCTGAAAAAGTCTTCAACAACAGCTGCAGCTCAGTGAACCCCACCATGTCTCCACTACAGCACCCTACACAGGCTCCGTGCACCAGTTCACGTGATCACATGATGGGTGTAACATCCATTAGCAGCTATTAAAACTTAAAGCTTGAATTGCAATTGTTCCTCATGGTCTCTTTTATTCTCAACTGTACAGCAGGACTAAACCATTAGGAGGAAATTTTTTAAAAAACTCATTTTTTAATGAGTTTTTCTATAGCAATTATTATTATTATTATTATTATTATTAATATTATTATTACTACTACTACTACTACTACTAATAATAATAATGTATTTATGTCTTTTTAAAATATTGCCTTTTTTTTTCTTATGACCTAAGGCCTGAGTGCTGTATGTAATGTACAAGAACACCAATTTTCCCCCATTAAAAAAAGTCCATATAATTATCAAATGCATTATTATTTATAATTATTACCCCCTGGTTCCAACTTTTCAATGTTGTGTAATATAGGATACTACTAAAACTGCAGCCTTTGTGTCAATGATAATAGAAAACTGAGGAATTGTACTGTACAGCGGGTTCTTCAGTAAAGGCAATGATTAAATATTGAACTGTGAACTATTTCAATACATAACGAGTTCTCTGCATGAGTAGCAGGTGTTCCTCCATGAATCTCACACTTCTGCACATTCTAACGCACAGTTCCTGTTAATGTGCTGAGTTTCACATACTAAGTAAAGAATAAAACGTTGAACTTGGCCTGTGCACATTATTCTGTAGGTCAGGGTTCACCAGCTGCTCCTGGACGGACAGTGTGGTGGTTTCCCAGCTCAGCTCCAGGACTAGAGCCACAGTTAAGTGTAACTTTACTGGAAGTTTCAAGCTTTTGCGCATGACTGTATGTTTTATTAGTCACAGTTGACCAGTGAACCACTCTCCCAAGTGGAAGGGTGGATGAAACACCATCAGCACAAGAACGAAGAAGAAGAAATGTCCTAAAGTTGGAGTTTTGATGAGGTTTGGTGTGGTCCAGTGGACATGACAGCAGAGGCTTTGTAAGCAGAGGCACAGGGGGAAAAAATGACCATGCTGACCAAACCAGACTCAGGCCTAGGATGACAGCCAACAAACATGTGCTCACACACACACACACACACACACACACACACACTTACTGCATGACTGCTTCTTGAGCACATTTGCTCCTCCGCTCTTTCACTTCTTCCCCTTAAGAAAACCAGAATGTCTTAAAGGCCTCACTCATTTTCTCTCTTTCTCTCTCTCTCTCTCTCTCTCATTCTCCCATACTTACACAGATGGTGAGTGCTCCTGCCCCCATTCTTCTCCTCTCTCTCCAGACGGGTCTTCAAAGAAAGAGTGAGGAGTTCCCTAAACTCACCCTCCTCCACCTTCTCCTCACGCAGGTCCCACAATCATTCCAAAGTGAAAAAGCCCACGAAGCAAAAACACTGTGTTTAATCCATGGCTCGTCCATTCCAGGCCCCGTGCGGAAGTCTCAGACAGTCTGGAGTTGGTCTGAGGGAAGAAGGATCCCTCCAGGGCAGCCTCCTTCTCTCCAAACCTCTATAAGGATTAGAGCCTCCTATTGAAATCTGAGCCATGCACTGTGATTGGCCAGCTGCTTGGGTCATGTGACCACAGGCTAAACTTTGAAAGGCATGTGGGTGAAGGCCTGTACTCACAAAAGGTCTAGTAAAAGTGGGAAACATTTCTGCATGAACATCACCACAGAAGCCGAAGAGAATCAAGAGCAGAAACAAAGGTGATCAGTTAAAATGTGGTTTATTTTTCTCCAGCCATCGCATGAATGTGGGGAAACTCCAGCAGTTAATGTTGATTGAGGGATTTAATGGCCACTGCAAGTAACACTGGGCTTCAATGAGGAAAATATCTTTAAAAATAAAACCTGGAAAAACAAAGCACCTTTACACCTTTTTCTCACGTCAGTGAAGCGTCTCTAATAACTAACTCCGTTCTGTGCCCGATGAGGTAAATGACTATATCACAATCTTTCAGTACAGATTCTCTCTTAATTTAATGAATACATTTATTATTGGCAATTTGCGTCTCTCGCTTCTCTCTGTGTATTTAAAGTTGTTAAAGTGTGTGTGTGCCTTTACATGGTGCTAATAAATTCTAGTATGTTAAATTTAACCCCCATTCAAAGGAGTTATAATTCTCATACAAGTTTAAAATGAAAAAAGAAAACATTAATGAACAGAAAGTTAATACAGACATGCTGCAGGGACTACAGGAGTCACAATACCAGTGTGACTTAGACATTAAAGAGTTAAACTGAGCATTTATGCAGTGCTTTAAAGAAGCTTTCTATCCATCAATCTATCTATCTATCTTTCTATCTATCTATATGGGAAAACTTTACTGTTAAAAACATATCGTCACTGCCAGAATGAAACCCAAAACCAGAAAGAAGGAAAGAAAGAATGGAGGAGCCAAAGCATTCTTTAGTTGCTGTGTAAGTCAGGGGTGCTCAAACTTTTGAGAGAGAGAGAGAGAGAGAGAGAGAGAGAGAGAGAGAGAGAGAGAGAGAGAGAGAGAGAGAGAGAGAGA
>JBBIGC010008769.1:0-13379 GCA_037576955.1 Lepidarchus adonis | reverse complement strand
CAGGACAATGACCCCACACACACCTCCAGGCTGTGTAACAGGACAATGACCCCACACACACCTCCAGGCTGTGTAACGGCTGTTTGAGCAAGAAGGAGAGTGATGGAGCTGTGGCAGATGACCTGCCCTCCACAGTCACCAGACCTGAACCCAATGGAGATGTTTGGGGTGAGCTGGACCACAGAGTTAATGGCCTGTACTGTATATATATAATTTAATATATTGTAATTTAAACTGTACACGGATAGTTTCTATACATTTGAAGACCTTAATTTTGTACATTTTCCTAAAAAAAAGTTACATTTTAAATTTATTTATTTAAATATTTATTACCTTCATGTACAATTTTGTGTAATCTTCAGTGAAGAAATATTGTGTAGATATAATAGTAGTTACACAGTTGAAATTCCTACACCAGACAGTGAAAAACTTTGTAGTCCTAGTCAGCAGCGAGTTTCCACAGTGCCAAGGCAATCCTTTTTTAGTGGGGCACACCCGGGCATTAGTCTGCTTTCTCCAGCTCTGGTTGCAAACGGCAACAGAAAAACATAATAGTACCATGTGACATCCTAAATCCACGGTTCATCTGTGAAGCTTGGCACAGTTCTTTACCACCAGTCAGCTGTCCTGGGCATGAAAATAACAACCATATCTACAACACAAGCCAGCGGAAATCTCAACACCTTCATTTCTGAGCGCTAACCATCCTTTGTTTCTGGATCCTTTCATATCCTTCATGTCCTCAAGTTAATTCTCTACAAAATACATTTGTGCAAGACCAGCAAAACAATCAACATGTCCTCTGCTGTTAGCTGGGCGTTTTCACATCGTATACGTATGCCCACTGAACGCCACACACCTTATTTATATATAGTAGATAAAGTGGCACAAATAAAGGAGTTTGATGTTGAAAAGGTTATAAAATGCTTCTAAAGAATCAGAACTGGCAATATATAACTAGTAAAACCTTAATGAGATATTCATGTCAATGGATCTGTATCTGGGTTAAACTGAACAACAATATGCATAGATGAGAGTAAAACATAACTTTCTTGCTTAAATGAGATGTAATGCATGATATCATGTTTGGGTCTGTTTTGCTGCATCTGGGCCACAATAGGCTGAAACAATTCCTGGAGATTCCCAGAAATGAATATTATCAAAAATGTGGGCCATACAGCAAAACTACAACTTTAAGCAAACAAGTTGTTTTACTAAATTAAGATTAAACAAGAATATACTTAATGATTCTGAATGATTAAAATTTTGAACTTAACCCAACAGAAATCTTGCACAAAGTCCTGAAACAGTTCATGTGAGGAAACCCATCAATTCCTGTCCAGTCGTATGTTTTTTGTTGTTTTTTTTTTGTTTTTTTTAATATACAAGAAAGGAATACATTTTTTCAACTTCAGTTGATGACCTATCAAATTCTGATTGCTTATTGAAAAACATGCTTTTTTATTCCAGCAAAATGTTTGTAAAAATGTAAATTTTATTTTTTTAAATTGTGTTGCATCACCTCTTCTATTAACAACCATGTAACTGTAAAACTTTTAAAAGTGAACATTTGTGCAAGTTTCTTCCACAACTTTGCCATTTTAATTAGATAACATCGTTCCAAAATTATTTCACTGCTCTGAAAGACTCTTCCTCTGTAAAAAGCTCTTTTATCTCAACATCTTTTATAATGGTATTGCAAACTGTATGACGCCAAACAGTGCATACATTATTAAGCATTTTAAGTATTTTGAATGTATGTAAAATAATGCTTTAATTCTTCTAAACTAATATTTTGCTTTGCATGATTTGTTCAATGAGTTTATTTTAATCGAGCAAAAACACTTTCTTTACTTCTTTCTAATCAAAAACCATTGTTTTTACAGTAAAAGCTGCAAAACTATATTAAATTCACTTTAGATGATACTACAAAAACCTGCACTCTTGCATATGTCCACTTATTCGGTCTATTGCAGTGTAGACTTGTCCATTCACACTGAGTGAGTGAGGCACGATACAGGGCAGCCCATTAGAATAGATGTAATCTGTATTGATCATTAGGCAAAATAGCAAAAAAAAAACAGCCAGTTTAATTCCTGGGGAAGAAATGATCATGTACAAATACTTTATAACTGTTACAAAAGTCATAACCAACAATTGAGTAATGGCTACATATTTTTGTATGTGTGTGTGTGTGTGGGAATGTTGAGTAAAATGGACAATTATTCCTCTGTATTTAACCCATCACACGCACCCAAGTGGAGCATTGAAGTGAAGTAAGGGACTTGAACCAGCAACCTTCCAGTTGCAAAGACAAGGTCCTAACCACTAGGCCACCACTGCCCAGTGATAAAATTCCATGAGACTGTTTTAAACTAATGCTATCATTGCTGTAAATTAATTTCAGCTACCAGTTAGCATCCCATCATTTTTTTTATAATGCTAACTAGGGGTTTTGCACTTTTATTCTTTACCAGCATCATTAACATCACTGACTGAACTATCCTTTTAAGCTATGCACGTTCAGCATGGTACCTTTCTGACCTTTTTTCTTATCTAACACTCTGAATTCAATCCATGAAGGTCTGATTAGCTGATGAGCTGAACTGCTGAAGTCTGCAGAGCTGTAGTCTGGCAGGACTGGATGCTGACATGCTTTAGTGTTGAGTTCAGCTGCTGTCAATGGTCTTAAACGTCATATTAACCTCAGTATAAATTGTGTCTGGGAGAATTTAAAATTGATCAGAGATTGTCATAGAGAAAAAAAGATGTGCAAACTTTTTAAAAAGCACTGTTAACGGTTTTATGGCCTAGTTTGGATCACACCTGTAGTTGTCAGCAAGATATATATTTCATACTTGAAATGTACTTTTTTAAATAAGCACTTTTTAACAATGCTTTCTAAATAATTTCAAAAGTGATCAGCACTGGTCAGTACATTTAAATTCCTTAAATTCCTACATGTTTTATTTCTTCTTTTATAATCTATTATTTTGAGAACTTTTACTCGTATATGTATTTTTTACACTGCTTTCTTTACTTTTATTTAAGTTATTTTAACCCATTTTCAAATCATATTTCTAAAATACTAATTTAATACTATTACACTATAATTTGTCTTTATTATCTATTTTTCTTTTTGTGCTTTTAATGCTTTTTCTCTGTAATGATAAACCACTGTGTATGACAATGTGCAGTATAAAAAAAAACTAACTTTCCTCCCCTTTCAGAATAGTTAATGTTGCTAATAAACCATTATGACAAGTTTATAACGAGTTTGCCTCATTCTAATAACATTATGTTAACTGGTGATTACTGGTTTCCATTCATTGTTAGGATCATCATGTTGTATATACTTATGATGAGGAATACAAAAGTGTGGCATAGAAAAGTTTTCACAGAACAAAAAAAAATTTATACATACAAAAGAAAATAAATACATTTTATTTCTGCATCTACAGAATTCAATTAACTGTAAAATATTTAATGGAGAAGAAATCGCATAACTAAAAGCAAAGATATAAGAATGGACCTTAATGTTAAGGCATTTTACTTCATATTTTGGGATTGTGGAAGAATGCCAGGTCAGTGTCATAATTCATTGTTTATGGAGATTACAGGGCTGTATGTTTACTTTATGCATTTTTATTAAATACACTTGAACTAGCTAAACTTATTGAATCGAATGGGATGTCAAGACATTTGACCCCATAATGTATGTTAATTGCAGATGTGTCCACAATTAATGACAAAAATTAAACATGACCGTTGTAATAATGAGAGTTGTAGAACACTGGCATTTAAGTTATACAGAAACAAACTTGCAGAATTCAATTAAAAGGTAAAAAAAAACTTTGTTCTGTATTGGGAAACTGTAAAACATGCAAGCACACCACATTAATAAACCAAACGAGTCCTTGGGCCAGACTCTAAATGCTACATTTATCTCCATCTTCAACATGATTAAATTATAAGACAATCCAGATTATGTAGAGAACCTACAAGTTGTGTTTATTGTTTAATTACCTAGATATTCCAAATTATACTGTATAAGTTAAAAGTGACATTGATACAGTGATATATATTTTTGTGTATGAAGTATCCACTGTACCATTGGAGTACTTCCAGAGCACATCTACAGTTACTCTCCATAATACTGAAGTAAACTGAATAGTGTTTGTGTGCTTTTGGGTCAAGGCCCACAGCATTCTGAGACATTTCTTTCTTTCTCCTGTCACAATGTAAAATGAGAAAGGGACAAATAATACATTAGCAGATAGTGGAGTGCCTGGGTTACCATTAGACTCTCTGCTTCAGTTCCTGGAAGACTGAAAGATGGAAGAAAGGTTCTCCGAGAAAAAAAGTCACTCATGAAAGGTTTTCAGGAACACATATCTTTTCTAGCATTCTTTGTGGCACCACTAATGCCACCTGCTTTTGTGCATCAGTCACTCATTTTTTCTTAGTAAAGTGATACCACAGTGCTATAATCAAAGTCTTTATTCAGCTAATAAAGATTCCTAGTGTTTATTGCCATACGTACATTAGAAAACACGTCTTCCTGCACCATGAAATTTTGCTGTCCATGGAATGCCAGTTAGAACATGACTGTAGTAGTAATACTAGGACACAGTATATTCTATCTACGCAGTAAAAGGACACAATACAGGCTATTACAAGAGTTCTGGTTGTAGTAAAAAAAGAATAGCAGTCCAGTTAAGTACAGCTGTATGAGGTAGTGAGGTTTATGTCCATGATAAACTCCAGGAAATAAAGAGTTTTTGATCATTGTGGTTTTATGTTTCATACTGAACACCACAGTTGGGGGTGGTTGGGGTCTTTGAGGATGAAGGCCATTCTCCTGCAGACTCTGGGATAGCAAATGCCCTGCAGAGAGGGCAGAGGAGTCTTGGTGATCTTATCAGCACTACACTCATTTTCATTTGAGGTCTGTAGCAGTTGTGATACAGTTGGTCAGGGTGCTTTCAACAATCCAGCTTTAGAAATTGTGTAGGACCCTAGGCAACATATAAAACCTCAGCCTCCACAGGAAGTTCAGCTGCTGTTGAGACCTCTTGACAAGCTGTGTGGTGTTCAATATCTAGATGAGAACCTCAATGATGACACCCAGGCACTTGAAGCTGCTCAGCCTCTCCACTTCAAGCTTCAATGTGAGCAGTGCCCATTAAGGTTTCCTCTTCTTCCTAATGTCCACTATCATCTCCTTGGTTTTGTCTGTGTTGATGGTCTCTCCCGTAGGCCGCTTCATCCCCTGCAGTGGTTCAACCAATCACTGCAGCATCATCTGCTAACTTCAGAATGATGTTATCTTTGTGGGAGATAATGAAGGCAATTGTGATCAGGGTGAAGAGGATGGGACTGAGGACACATCCCTGTTTTGTGCCAGTGTTGGTGATAATGCTGTAAATACCTTCTAATGTCTAACTATTCCAAATTGCATTGTATGTTGTAAGTGATATATATTAATACAGTGATTCAACACTTTTAAATAAATTACACTTGGTATCCTTTGTCTTATTGGAGTACCTTCAGATTACATTTACAGTAACTCTTGAGAACGCTGTCTGAAGTTAACTGCATTTTAAAGTTCACAGTACCTTTAATGCTATGTTTGTATTGTTTATATATCATTGAACAAATATTTTAATGCAATTTTCTTTTTGCTAACAAAACCTCCATGTGAAGTCCTTTGGAAGCACCCACTGGTAAGTGACCAGTCGACCATGACCACATGAGACTGATCACACAAATAAGAATTTGCAAAAATGTTTGATTTGTGAAATTTTGTTAATGCTTTAGCTGTTTGGAGTTTACATGGACATAAAACAAAAGCACTGCTATTTGCCCTGTAGCATGGGACAATTAAGACATGCTAGAGGCAGACAGGGAGCCAACCAGAGAGAGATAAAGAGAATGAGCAAAGGATAAATGACAAAGAGGTGAAGGGGTTTGATAAATAGATGGAAGGACCAAATGGAGACGTGTGACAGAATGATATTTATACAGCAAAAGAGAGCAGGGTTGATGGCTAGAATAAGGACCAACAAATGGCAATGACATCATGGGAACAAAGTGGAGGTCAAGAGTTAACAAGGCTTTGAAAAATGCTGTAGGAAGAAGAGGGAGGCAAGGACAGAGAGTATAAGAGGGTAAAAATGCAGGGATGAAGAGTGAGAATAGTGTTTGTGTGCTCTCAGGTCAAGGCTCGCAGCGTTCTGAGAAATGTATTTCTTACTCCTGTCGCAACACAAAATGAAAAAGGGACAAAGAATACATCAACAGATAGTGGAGTGTCTGGGTTATAAACAGGCTCTCTGTTTCAGTTCCTAGAAAACGGAAAGACAGTATGGAAGAAACGTTCTCAGAAAAGAATTTCAGATGTACAGTAACTCTTCTAGTTTTTTTTTTTGGCACAACTAATGCCACCTGCTTCTGTGCATCGGTCACTCATCACTTTTGTCTCAGTAAACCGACCTGAACTGAACTGTGGTCAAAATCTTTACTTGCCAAATAAAGATCTATAATGTTCTTTTGATGTTAGTGTAACTTTAACAATGTGTCTGCTCTGCACCCTGTCTCTTTGGTTTGCCATATGGTCATTGTTTACCTCCTAGTCCCTTAACCACTCCCTATTAGTCTCACCTGTTCCTTGTCTTTTGTCTTTGCCTTTCACCAGGTGTATTCGTTATCTCTTTGTATTTATACCCCTTGGTCTCATCACCTGGTTGTCAGATGTCTATAGTAGCTGTTGCAACTCTGTTAGCTGTTGTGTTTCCTTTGTTATATAAGGTTATGAAGTTTGGAATGTCAGTCATCTTGTCGAATCCTTTCATGAAGAGGTCAGATCACCAACAGATTTAAGATTTTATTAGACACAGAGAAAATTACAGTTTTTACAATCATAATTCTCAGATGAAATGGGCATGTCAGTGGGTGTATTATGGGCGTGTCAGTGGATGTGTTCAGAGTCATGTGACATGACACACACTGACGCGCGTTGACGTGTTTAAAATGCCGTTTGACGCATGCTTTGTGTGTGAGTGAAGTTTGTGTGTATCTGTTGTTTATTTTAAAGATTGCCTCATGGCCTTCATTTTTTATGATATGCTGTTGTGTTGGAGAGAGAGGACTATGCACTATTCAGCTCCAATAAGATGTTTAACAAATGGCTTGCGGGTTTAACTGTAACCCCAGATTTTAACCAGTTCTGTGACCCCGGGAACAATAGTTCTGTCCTTTGTTTTGTTCTGTGCATGTTTAGTTATTAAATTACTGTTTACTACGTATTGACCAGGCTGTGTTTGCTTCCAAACAAATCCCCAGAAGTTACAGTGGACAGGCTATGGGGTATACTGTTACATAGCATACACAGTTGAATTATAAATGAGGTGTGCATGTAATGGTATGTATTGCTACATTATACATATCTCTGGTTACCGTCTACACAAAAGTCTCATCTACATGTCTAAAACTGTAAGCATTTATAGCTGATCCATCCCCTGCAGATATGTAAGCTTCTGTTCTACTGGGAAGGCTCTGAACATGATTTTGGAGCAGGTCTGCAGAGATTTAGCATTAGCGATGTCTACATTAGCATTTGTGTGGCACATTAAGGCTTAGTTCACAGTCCACATTTCACTTCACCTCAAATAATTTTGAGGTCAGGAATCCCTTATGCTGGCCTGTGATATTCTTCCACACCTAACTTAATGTTTTTATATATTTCACTTTTTGAACAAGAGCAATGTCATTGCTGAAACAATAAAACTCCTCCCCAAAGAGCAGGCACAAAGTTCTGTAGAATTCCACTGTGAGTTTTAACTTCCTTCACTGGAACTAAGGCTCAGCCCAATCCATGAAAAACAACTTTAGATCAAATGTCACACTTGTCATTATGTATCCCCTATCATTTAAAATGTAAAAAAAAGAGTATACTGAAGCAAAAATGGCCCTGGTTCAGCATTACTATTGGTCTATAGAGATACGCTTTTTTTTTTTTAGGGTATTGCTAATTGGGTGTCAGATAAAGATCAAATTGGGAATCGTTTGACCTGTATGTAAATGACATATGATTTGAATATGAATGCAGATAAAGATATTTTGAGCACTGTGCAGTTACGTAGACAGTTGCGTGATTGTGACATTGCCTTATATCTTTAGCCTGTGCTGTCTTATAACTAGAGGAGACACAGAGAAGCAAGGGGTTTGAGATAGTTAGAGCAGCAGTGGGCCCTAAGGGGACTGGAGCAAGCAGAAGAAAGGCAGGAGTAATTACAGTTGAAGCACTCCATAACAGAGACTCTGAGCTTTCTCTTTTATCCCTCTGTCCTCAAGGAAAGGCAAAGACAGCAACAAAACTTTCAGTAAATTTAGAGGGAGCACCGACTTCTCTCTTGTTTCACGCTTCCTCTGTGCAGGTAAGATTCCACATTGCACAAAGAGAGTTGATGTGGTTATGTAGTGTTGCCCCATCATCGAATAGGTCATACAGTGTGACAAGTGCTTATGCAGTGTGTCGCACAAACTTAGTTTTGCAAAATGTATAGTTCTAGCAACAGTCTTATGGAGTATAGTTACTAGGGTTAGGGTTAGGTTAGGGTTAGGTTAGGGTTAGGGTTAGGGTTAAAATCATAGAAATTCTTAAAGAAAATTCCTAAAGCTGAAATATTAGTTGGGAGCAGTTTAATTAAAACAAGGAGTGATTTAATAATAAAAGATATTACGCTTGGATGGGGTTTTCATTTATTGTGGGGAAAACCAAGGAGAGTTTTTAAATTTTGAATATTGGTAGACATAAGAAACTTGCTTTAACAATCTAACACTATAATTAAAAAGCAGAACAATTTTAAAACAATATATTTTACAATAATATAATTTTTCACAAAAGAAATGAAGATACAAAAAATAAAACATTTGTTTTTAGTCTCTAATAATTAAGAAACTATACTTTTGAAACAGTATGTACAACAATATAAACAATATAAAAATGAATAGTTATAGAATATGTGAATACATAAAAAGTATTATCTTAAGTTTTCTTCCAAATGTGAACATATTTGTCAGACTTTGTAAGAAATTTTTTAAGACAAAGACAACCTGAAAATGTCCATTTTACCAACATTTTAACCAAATGTAGTGATAACTGGGATTAATTAACACAACACAACAAAAGATCTCATCTCTTTTACAAACTAATTTTAAAGTTATGAGTGAGTAAAAATGTTTCAGTGTGATAAGAATTACAAAGTAATGTCCTAAGTCATTGAGACTTCAGTAGGATATTGGTGACAGTCATTATTTCCAAATGGAGAAACCTTGGAGCAGTGATGAATCATTCCGGGTGGTAAATGGGATCATTGGATCCCAGATATTTGAAATAATCTTCTTTGAACTGGTGAGTTGAAATCTGGAGTTAAAGTAATAGTGCCTCTGAATGGTTCCAGCCCACCTCTGAAAAACTCAATATAAATACAATTTACTTTTGTGTGACCAAGTCAAAGATTTGAAGATGTTGTGGCAGGATTTTAAATGGGCAGCTCATACTTGAAAGTCCTCAAATGTATCTTCTGCCAAGAAGAGTGGACCTAAATTTTAGCACATTTCCAATTCTGAAAATCCTGCCACAACATCTTCAAATCTTTGACTTTCATATAATATCTCAATATTCAATATCACAATATTACATGCTGCACATGACCAACCTCACTAACCTCAAGGTGCAATATTCAGTGTAACTGCAATCACTGCTGTTACCATAATTTAATTTTACCATAATTTATCATATTTTTACTGCTTTTTCATTAAAAATCACAGATTTTTACCTTGTAGTTTTTGTTACCTTTGTATTTATAGGACCTTTGTATTTTCTACCTTGTATTTTTAGTACCGTGTATTCTCTTTACCTTGTATTTTTATTTTTATTACCTTTTATATTTATGACCCTTGTATTTTCATTAGTATAGGATGCATGTTATTTTGTCATTGTCTCTATGTCGCAGTCGTTACATAAACAATTTCCTTAGTTAATAAAGTTAATAAAGTTTTTCTGATTCTGATTCTGATTTTGATTACTATCACTTTACATGATAAGCAATGAGAAAAACAGAAAGTACTAGTTAAAATGGCTTAATAAGATAAAGTAAAGGCCTTAATCCCTTTTTAGTTAATATTTGATATGAGAGTAATGTGAGCTCACATGCTTACGCACTGGTCTGGACTGCGTAGCAGCTGTTAGCATTCTGATCACCTATTGCCCTTTATCTGAATCATGCCACTTATGTGTCATGCTGTCATTAACCATGCACATAAATGTTCTTAAGCAGTAATTCAATGAGTCAGACTCTCTCTCTCTCTCTCTCTCTCTCTCTCTCTCTCTCTCTCTCTCTCACACACACACACACACACACACACGCACACACACACAGCTTTGGCTCTAGATGATGAAGGAAGATGAAGCAGTGATATTAGAGAAGATTAAGTAGAAGGAAGAAGTGGAAGAAGAAGAAATGGCTGGAATGCAACTCATTTATGAACATTTGACGAAATAATTTTTACATGGGCATAGAAAAAGATTGTGTGACAGAGAAAGAGACAGAGGAAAAGTAAGAAAAAGAGAAATTTGTACGTGAAACGTAGTTTTCTGGGCTCATGATTCTATGTGGAACAAGGGCAAATTCTTGGGCTTTACGTCTTCTGTACTTTCCCTTTACATCACCCTCCTCATTATGCTGGACTCACATGCTAACTATGCCCCTGTGGGAAAATAGCTGCAGCAAATTGCATAATGCACACTGAAAGTAGCATGGCAACCTCAGCAACTGAGCCGACACTCACCATCACTGTAATGCTATAAAGTACAGATCTGCAAGTCAGGCCCTAGAGAGCCACGGCAAATCTGCACGTTATTAGATGCGTCTCTGAGCCAGGGGTGCAGGGGGCAGGATGCATTTCTTGGCCGTAATGACAGAGAAGAGTCTCTCGTTTTGTAGGATAATCAAAATGATGCAGGGATGTGCACTATATGTTTGTGAGAATTTGAAGGATTTGAATCTTGTGTATTTTTATAGACATTTACAATCCATCAAGTTCAAAAGAAAACCTGCAGAAACAGCTAAACAAGTGTGGATACTGTGACACCACGCACATTTAATATAAGGGTTTTAAAAGTGTCACCTTGACTAAAGAGAAGATCCCATTTACCAGTGTTCGCAGAGTTCCTCATATCTGACTTGGAGATACGTTTATTTTTTCCAAGGTCTCCTTCACCAGTAAATGTGTTGTGAACATTACCTCAATTACATGACAAAAATAAGTAATATATACACACAGTATCTCACAAAAGTGAGTACACCCCTCACATTTTTGTAAATATTTTATTATAACTTTTCTTGGGACAACACTGAAGATATGACACTTTGATACAATGTAAAGTTGTCAGTGTACAGCTTGAATAACAGCGTCCCTTCAAAATAACTCAACACATATTAATGTCTAAACCGATGGCAACAAAAGTGAGTACACCCCTAAGTGAATATGACCAGTGTCAATATTTTGTGTGAGCACCACTATTTTCCAGCACTGACTTAAGTCTCTTGAGCATGGAGTTCACTAGAACTTCACAGGTTGTCACTGGAATCTTTTTCCTCTCCTTCATGAGACCTTGCACCCCTCCACCTTCAGTTTAAGGATACCCCACAGATGTCTGGAGAAAGGTTAGGCAAGTCCAGCACCTTTACCCTCAGTTTCTTTAGCAAAGGGTTGTGGTCATCTTAGAAGTGTACAGACCAATACAAATACAATACAGGAATACAGATTCTGACGGGAGGGGATCATGCTCTGCTTAAGTATGTCACACTACATGTTGGCATTCATGGTTCCCTCAATGAACTGTAGCTTCCCAGGGTCGCAGGTTCGATTCTGGAATTGGACCGCCGGCTGAAGTGACCCCCTACCCCTCACCATGTACATCGCTCTGGAGAAGAGTGTTTGCTAAATGCTGTAAATGTAATGTAAACCATGATGGACTGGTTGCTGCAACACATGCTTGACACTAAGTTAATACATTTATTTTGGTCTCATGAGACCACAGGACATGGTTCCAGAAATCAATGTCCTTAGTCTGCTTGTCTTCAGCAAACTGTCTGTGAGCTTTCTCATGCATCATCTTTAGAAGAGGTTTTCTTCTGGGACGACAGCCATGCAGACCACTCTGATGCAGTGTGCGGTGTATGGTCTGAGCACTGACTGACTGACCCCCACCCCTACAACCTCTGCAGCAATGCTGGCAGCTCTCATACATCTATTTTCAAAAGACAAGCTCTGGATATGACACTGACCACAACAAGGCCTGGAATCTGTCCTGTTAAACCACTGTATGGTTTGGTCAACGTGCTGCAGCTCAGTTTCAGGGGGTTGGCATCTTCTTATAGCCGAGGCCATCTTTATGTAGAGTAACAATCCTTTTATTCAGATCCTCAGAGAGTTGTTTGCCATTAGGTGCCATGTTGAACTTCCATTGTGAGAGCAATAACATCAAATATAACACACCTCCCCCCGATTCGCACTTTAGACTTTTTAACACTAACGAGTCACATGACCCCAGGGAGTTAAAAAAGCAAATTGGGCAAAATTTGGGCATTTTCACTTAGGGGTGTACTCACTTTTGTTGCCAGTGGCTTAGACTTTAGTGACTGTGTGTGTGTTAGAGGACAGCAAATTTACACTGTTATACAAGCTGCACACTGACAACTTTATATTGCATCAATGTGTCATATATTCAGTGTTGTCCCATGAAAAGGTATAAAATATTTACACAAATGTGAGGGGTGTACTCACTTTTGTGAGATAAAGTGTGTGTGTGTGTGTGTGTGTGTGTGTGTGTGTGTGTGTGTGTGTATATATGCATATATACAGTATTATGCAAAAGTTTGGGCACCCTTTATTGAAGAAAAGATTTTGGTGTTTTTATAATTGAAAATATGTTACACATTCTCTCTAGGACATGGACAAAATGCACACAATTTTGAGCAAAATTGATGCAGAGTAACTTTTATGCCATAAATTGAACAAAAATAAAAATAATAGCACCTTGGAAACGTGGCACCCTAAGTTCAATTTCTTTTTATAATGTTTCAAACCTTGATTAGCTCATTAGATCTGATGCATGTCAACAGCTGTCATTAGTAAATGTCATTAGTAAATGTCAGCTGGTGCCAATTTCAGAGCTTTTTAAATACTCTGACACTTTAAACCTTGTGCACACACTTGTGGACACTCAACAAACATGGGTTCATCTAAGCAGCTGTGTAAGACTCTGAAAATGAAAGTTATTGATGCCCACAATGCAGGAGAAGCTACAA
>JBBIGC010008736.1:0-13380 GCA_037576955.1 Lepidarchus adonis | reverse complement strand
AGAACCACAGAAAGATGGCTGAAGAGCCTCATGCGGCTCCGGAGCCGCGGGTTGCCGACCCCTGCCCTAAAGCATTTAGTAGGCGTTCGACTGCATTCTACTACCATATATGACATTAAATATGCACTTTTTTTTATTTTCATAAGTTGAATACCCCCTGTACTAACAAAAGCCTTGTCTAAATAGATATGTTGTCAGCCTGGACTTAAAAAATAATTCACTGTCTAAACACTAACTGTAAGGCTGTTCCTTAAATATGGGTTTTAATGAAAGAAATCCCTACCCATTCTTTGACCTTCAGAAGACTAGGTACCCACAAAATGCACTCACCTTTTCATTTAACAGGGTGTGGTGGACTCAGACACTGTGGTGCGAGACCATTTATGGATTTATAGGTCAATAATACTATTTTAAATTCAATGTGAAATTTGATAGGAAGCAAATGCAAATTGGATAGTGGATAAGTGATGTGGTCATATTTCCTGGATCTAGTAAGAATTCTCAGTGGGTCTTACTGAACCACCTGAAACCTGTGCACCAACTAGAGCATCCAGACAGTAAAGCATTGCAGTAGTATTTGCAATATTTCATAAAAGTCTAGTAATGTAATCTGCAGCAAAAGAATGAAAGCTATATCATGCTTCCAAATAATATTACTTAGAGGTACAACAAAAAGAGCACTGGGCCTAAAACAGAACCTTGTGGAACACCAAATTTTATCTTGATATGTGTAAAGAAATCATTATTTGCATATTCACAACACAAGCATATCAGTCAAATAAACCTAATGAAGGGCATTCCCCTAATTCCAGTAACAGTTTGTAGTGTATCATTTAGGATAATATTAGTCATTATCATTAGATCATTAGTGTCAAAAGCAGTGCTAAGGTCAAGCAACAGATGCATTTATCAAAAGCAGTTTTTTGTTTGTGGCCAGAAGTTGTAGCTGATAGATGTTAGTTGTTAAAAGATCACGTCAGGCCCTGCAATGCTACTCCCTGGCCAGTGTATGGCAAAGATCTCCAACACTGGTCCTGGAGGGCTGGAGTCCAGCACAGTTTTATGATTTCCTTGCTCAGAAATCTGGTTTAACTCACCCTCTTAATTTCCATGTTTGATGAGAACATTTGAGGAGGAATATGAACTGTTATTGACACTGGCCCTCCAGGATTGGAGTTGGGGAGGTTTATCTTTTTACAGAAGTCACTTCACTAAATCAATAATGATTTATTCAAATTAATAATTACTGCAATTTGCTTTCCTTGTATTATTTCTCCTGTAACCACTCATTTTAATTATGACCACTATGAGAAAGTGTTGAAAGTGTTTTTATCCATGTATGTCTTGTCTCTACTTGTACCAGAGACTACTGTAGATTATTTTGAGAGAATTAGGCATAAATACATTTGAACTCCCCCATCATACTTCCAATCAATGAACAGAGCTCCAGCTCTCTTATAGCTCTAACTATTGCTGCCCAATGTGTCTACCTCATTCATCATTGGTCAGTTTCTATTCGCAGGGGCGCTGTTGTTTTACTTGAGTAGTTCTTTCATTGTAATGCATGCAGTGCTGGTACACGTGAATCAGGTATCAGATCTATCAGGGTTGCTAGGTTTTTCTACTAAAAATGTCAAACAATGCAAATTAATTCTCAAAAACACAATTAAAATTGATGATGGTCTGTGGTGTCAAATGTCACTGAAAAAAAAAGATTCTGATTATGCATTTGGTGTAGGTTCTGAAACACAGAGTGTGTATGTGTTTATCACAATGTATTTATTCAGTGTATATCTCTAATCTTCAAATCGTTTCCAATAAGCACCAGGTTTGAAGAGATGTTGCGACAAATATATGCCGGTCTCTAATAGTAACCGTGATATCTGAGGGTTATTGATGGATATTTAGTGGCTCTGTTTAAACTTATCGCTGCATTCGGTGCTAAACCACTCCCACAATAATAGCAGACTACTACAATCACAGACAAGTGATGTTTTATCTTCTGTCAGAATAAATGTGAAGAAGCTGCACAACATTTTGTGGCCGTAAGTACCATCACCATTCAGTCTGCGAGGAGAATAATAGCCCGTCTCCAACAAATGCCTGTCTCTATTAAACACCGGGCCATCCGAATAATTTTTTTAATAAACGCGAGGGCTACTATTGCAAGATATACGGTATTTGTTTTTACATTTTGCTTGTTTAATTGTTTTTTTTACCCCTGTACAAGTGTATGTCTGGTGCTTTATATATAAAGTTTATTATTTTATCTATTGATACAGAAATATCCTGTGGTCAGAAACTGTCCATTAATGAAAGGTTGGAAGGTGGCTTATACACACTGTATATTAACAGATTGGCTGTAGTCCCAAACTGTAGGAAAATGATGTAAATGTATTGAAATTCTATACCTAAATGAGCTGCTGATTTTTGGTGAGCGGTATGACATCTACAGTGGTCTCTATGGTGTTTTCTGACCTGTTTTGTGCTGCTGTTTGGACATGGTAACAATAGTAGCCCATGTAAACCTTGTGGCATCATCAGTGTATGTTCGTGTCTGTTTATGTCTGTGTGCGTGTGTTTTACTCGTCTCTTTTAATACCTTTTACGTTTCCCCTCAATCCCGAATGGGACAGCAGGTGAGCAGAAGCCTGGCCGTGATTTGCTAGTCGTTGAACCGATCAGTTGCTTTTGTGGGGGAGGGCCCTCAATCGATTCTGCCCCCATTCCATCCAATAGCATTTTGGCCTAATGCCTCAATGCTCTACTTTAACTGCTAGAGACAGAGATGTGGGAAAGATACAGTGTGATTTGAACCCATTGTATTTTGTTCTACAGTCTCTTGATGTAATTACTCATGTTTTTTCTTTTCATTTTATTGTTGACAGCTCCTTGTTTGATTCTCGTAAATGGGGATTTTGATAATGATCCCCCTCTCAAGCCTAAAAAACATTTTCCAACTAGAGCAGTGTGTGTCATTCCCATTCAAGAAAATATCCAAGCTGTCAAAATTCCATTTAACACCCTCTGCCACAAAGCCCGTGTTCATGAATCATGTCACATGTTACAACAGTTGTGACGACACAAAATAAATGTTAGCATGCTATGCTACATGTTTGGCTATGTATGATGTCACATGGCCCAATTAGCCTGGGTTTTCAGGTGATTTCTAGCCAACAGTATTGAATCAGCACTTTTGGGAGCATAATTCTAACCTGGGATTAGAAACTGGATCTAATTAAATGTTTAAATTGAGTCAATGTACTCCATGAACTTTTTTGTCATTTTCTCTATTTACGCTTATGATTACGTCTCCTGTTAGCTAAGTTAGCTAGAAACAATGATTAGGTTATTCTCCAGGTTTGTCTACATATGGCATTTGCTAGCAAGTGCCAAGTGGAAACATTTGTACTAATGCTAAGCAGGTTTGCCTCTCATCCAGCTAAGATTTCCAATAATGTTACATAGCTTCCTTGTATCCTGTAATTTCAGACTAATATGCTGCAAATTGCCCTGATTGACTATTTCTTTCCTCTTAAACTTTGTGGGAGAATTCTCAAGCATTTAGACAATTTGCGTTATTAATTGTATACTATCCTGGTCATAACTTTTGGCATGCTACTTTGTTTAATGTGGGTCTGTTTTTCTTATAGCAGCAATCTAAAAATCAACTGCATTGACATTGTGAATTTTATAAAATTTTG
Source organism: Lepidarchus adonis (assembly GCA_037576955.1). Lineage (NCBI taxonomy): Eukaryota > Metazoa > Chordata > Actinopteri > Characiformes > Lepidarchidae > Lepidarchus > Lepidarchus adonis. The sequence continues at coordinate 9,676 of JBBIGC010008736.1, read as the reverse complement.
TCCAGTGCTACCTAGCTAGCTAACTATTCTACTCTGTCTCAGATAAACAAAATGTTTTATTACTTTTATAATAAAATAAATATAGCAGTGATTAGTCATGTTGTAAGACTAATTTTACATTTTCTAAGAGCAAGAGATGGCATTCTTGAGTTTAACGTCTAATGTCAAATCAACATGGTTACTTATAATCAATACTAATAAAACTAATTAAAATTATTTACTTTGGATGAAAGAGACATAGTAGTTGGTTAGATCCATGATAGATCCACTGATAATAAATTGATTTTAAATTAATACTGCTGGCATTAGCTGGCTAGCTTGTTGCTTTCAATACTATGTATGTGTATCCCATTAGTGTTTTCTCACTAGTGTTTTTTCAAGTTCTTTCCATTTCCAAGGAACATAATTCATTTATAGGATGCTACATCATCAAATTACCATGTGGAGAAAATGGAATGATGGAAAAAACTATAGTTTGCATTTAGAATGTGCCAAAATAAAAAATTATTTGTTTCTAATCCCTGGTTCTAACTGAAGCCAATCGTTTTCTCTGATCCAATGACCACAAAGACATAATTGCAGAGGCCATGACAGCTGGAATCATGAATATTGGCTTAGTGACAGAGCACATTGGCTGAAGTGTATTAAAATGTGTCACTGGCTCTCTGTGTTTGCTATGTGCTATGAGCTTCTCAAGCAATACTTCTGCTCAGGGGTCTTACCCAAGTGGCACTTCACCAAAGTTTCCATGTATTCACTAGTCTTTAGAGGTAAATTGTGAACATGAGATTATCACTGTTTATCGTCACTTGTGTTGGATCCTTAAACTAAAGTATTATGAAGAGTGTGACCGTAGTCGTTATACATAAAGTGGGTGGGGTTGGTCACTTTCTCCCAATCAGGAGGGTCTTTAAAATTAAGTAAAGACTTCTGAAGCTGAGAGAGACTGATGACTCTGCCCCAGTGCTTCACAAACAGGTTTTGGTGGTCCGGATGAGTTTTGTCCATTTTTACTTCTTGCCATTGTTTTGTTGTATCGTCTCATCGATGGACGCCACAGTGCCGTCCCCTTCCCCGGCTAAAAAGCTCCCAAACCTCAGAGCATAAAATTCTAAGCCTATTAACATGAATATCAATGGCATTACCTCCAGACAAAATGTGTTCGATGAGCTGCCACTCCATTGATGGACGTAACTTTTTGTATTGTATTACTTTTCCCACAGTGCCTGCATGTGTGATCGCATATGAACTGTATTCTAATATTATGGGTGGGAGGATTTCCTTCCCCCTTAATTCATTTCTGCTTGGTTTGTTGTGTTGAAATGCTTTTAAGGCCGCTGAAAAGTTACCTATGCACAGGTAAATGAATGACTTAATCTCCCAAGATTAAGCAGGTAAGCGGAGGGAATTTCCAGCACAGGAGGATGAGGGTCCCAATTACTTCCTCTTTAAAAAGCAGTCATTGACCGTGTTGACCATTAGGGCATGGGTAATGGTTCCTGTAACTGCTTTATTGCTCGATTGCAGGTGCTGACAGTAATGGAAACACACAGGGTCATTGATCTGACTACTCACAGACAGGCAGACACCAGCTCAGCTGTACAGGCCTGAAAAAAGGAAAGGAATAGGATAGACAGTTATTTTGGCCTCTGCTGAAGTGTCTTAATTAAAATAGTTAATATAGTTTATCCATATAGAGAATCTAAGACTAAAAAAATGGCCATTTTGAATTCATGCACATAGTATAATGCATTACATAATGCAGCTTTACATTGCTTTATGGTTAGAGAAGATGGATTGCAACTGGAGGGATTCTGGTTCAATCCCTGAGACTGGCAGGATAAATGGGGGAGTGAGTGCATGAACAATGCTTCCCCCTCCAAAATCCAAATTAATCCAGAAACAGCCTCCTGGTGTATGTGTGTGTGTGTGTGTGTGTGAGTGTATGTTCACTGCTGGTATGTTTAGGATGGTTTAAATGCAGAGCATTTTTACAACCCACTGTTCAGTGTCTTTGACTCTGACATATATATAAAACAGCCTGATTTATCCTAAAGAATGAATGTTTGTTAATGTTCCTATGAATTATAACTTGTTTAAATACTTGAACTATAGTACATGGGGCATTTAAACTCTTATAGTGAGTTTGTGACAACATTCAGTCTTGCGTTTTAGCCTGATTTGTCATTAAAAAAACAAAACACTGATATGTTTAAGAAAGTCTGAAGCTATACACTGCGCAACTGTTCTGATTTTGTGCTAATTATGGTTATATACTAACGTCAAGCGCTCCAGATCAAATGACATTTTTTGTTGACTTTCTAGGACAGATGTTATCACCACCTCTGTACAAGTACAATAGTTATTATTGCATGTGTATAAGAGTAGACACCCCTTCAATTAGTATTCATTAAGAGCCCATTTGATGGGCATAGCTAAGCACTTTCCCATGCAGTGTTTTAAGAGATTCTAGTTGAGTTTGTCTTGACGTCCACATTCAGCTTTTCAGCTTCCATATTTCGAATCTTACTTGGGAAAACTCTCGCTGTCTTTAGATTCAGATCAACCACTTTAACAAACCTGTGGCTGCTGAGTGTAAGCCAAACTCAGTGAGAGATCTTAGCAGTCACATCATTTATTAACCCGTGGAGTAATATCTTGATGTTGTGTGTCTCAACAGTCTTCAAGGTGAGGTCAGGTCAGCAAACAATTTTCCAAAGATTTTATTGGAGAGAGAGGACGTTACAGAAGTGCAATGCAACAATAGTATAAATGCAGAGTGCAGGTAGAAGGTTTGTGGAAGAGGGATTTTCCAAGATGGGGGATGCCCAAGGAGAAGGTTTAAAGGTAGAGCGCAGAGCCTTGTTAGAGTGTCTTGAATAGAGTATTTATACAATCTTCGGGGTGGCCTGAAGTGAGCCACCCAGCCAACCAGTTTCAGCCAGCTGTTGTTGCCATGGATAGGGGATTTGAGAACATTAGTCAGAGGTTTCTAGAAGGTGAATCATGAGATGACTGTCGTTCCGGCCTTGAGTGCAGGCGACACAACCATTTGCGATGCCTAAGATAGGGCAGGCCTTGAGGCCCAGCGCGTGATGGCTTTGGAGAACGACAATACAGCCTATAGTGTTTCAGCCTAGAGTGGGGTCACAGGCCCGTACATAGCTGAGAGAGTGCCCAAACTTTTGCACACATTGTTTTCATTTGTATTTTTTTATATTAGATTCAGAGAATAAATGGTTATTCTACATTAAAATTATTAAAATGTCAATGTGTCAAATTTTCATCATGGTGTAATGTCATAATTCATTAGATGAATGTTCCCTGCAAATAATTTTTTCCTTTTCCCTTTCCCTTGTCACTGCAAAAATAAGTATAAATATGATCTTAAGTGCCACACATCGACACATAAACTGCTCCGAGGTTTGATTCACTGAGGGACAAAAACTTCCCCATAGAAGATCTATGGTGGAGAGGGCAGAGATAAAGCGGGTACGATTTGACTAGTGTTCTACAGGGGATTTAGTGGTGCATCGTCATCTTGGCATAGGCTCTGGACTACAAGGGGAGACTCTGCTGAGTCAGAGCGGACAAGGGAGATGGAGCTGTAGGAGCAGCCTGTAATGAGATTGAGATTGACACCACTACGCTAATGCGTACCACTCTAGAGACACACATAAATAAAGGAGGCTTGCATTAGCAGTGTAGCCTTAGGTCTGGTTCCTTAGCTGCACTGGTGAAAACGGGTAATCTGAAAGGGATCTTGTCATTTAGGAGAACATACTGTGCTTCAGCTTTTTCCCAACCTGTTTGGGCCTGTCTGACACCACAGATAACTTTGAAATCTATCTGAATATTTGGCATTCCTAATGAGCAATCATCCAGCATTGATTTTTTAAACCGTGGTAGCTCTTCTGTGAGACCAATCAAGCTAGCCTTCATTCCATTGTCCTTCCTTAGATCACTTTTGGTAGCAAATAACTACTGCAGACCTGTAATACTACATAAGACCTGCTGGCTCTCATGACTCAGTCCATTTTAAGAACTGACTGTTCACTTATGTGCTATTGTAATGAAATAACTAGATACTAGATAACTAGATATCAATGTTACATCATCTGCCAGTGGTGTTAATGTTATGGCTGATTGGTGTACATGTTACTTATACTATTATTCACTTACCATTTTATTAGGAGCCTTTATTTTAAGGGTCCTTCCATTAAGGTCTCCATTGCAGATTATGGGCAATTCCTCAGCTACACATCATCATTTTGGACTAGAGAAGCTCAGAGAAAAAAGGGGCAAGTTCAGCCCAGTTTTCTACTTAACCCTAAATGCAGTTACTCAGACAAGACGTGTTTGACATCATAATGTTCTTTTTTAGTTTAGCACTGTAGCTGCAAAGGTCATGTTGCTAAGGCGATAGTCACCCAAATTGTTCCTATAGTCACCGAATCATCCCTAACAGTGAGCTCGCTTCCACCAGAGCTTTTCATTGAGGTGGAGCAGATTTGTTGATGAGATTTAGGATACAGTGACTTACTGAGAGAAAACTAAAGCCATGCAGATGAGCTACAGGTCTGTTTTCACAAACCACCTAAAGGGTAGAAGAACTTTGGTGGCAACAAAGGAAGCTGATCTAAGATCAGATTTCTCAATAATTTGCATGTAGTGATGTAGTTCAGTTTTTTTCTCATAGCTCCCAGTAAGTCGTACACTGTCTTAACCACATGTATAAGTCTGCACTACCCGACGAGCTTGGTGAAGTTTAAACAGGTTGTGAGAGGTTTTTGGAGTGTAGTATATTAGTGTCGCCCACGCAACAGGAGCAGAAGCCAACCTACAGTATTAGCATGACTGACCGTGTTCTAGGCTATAGAGCTAACATGGACCAAAGTTTGGTGAGCTATAGATGGAGAAATGCACACACCGCACACTCTGCAATTTGTGGCGAGGGCAAGAAGTGAGTTTGGCGGCTTAACGAGGTAATTAACATGGAAGGAAATCTGTTCTGCAGCTTTTCATGGCGAGAGGCAAGTTTGGCAAGATAACGGGGGGCGAACTAACAGGGTTTGACTGTATGTATATATTTCTACAGCTCACTTCACATTCATCCCACTTCTGTTTTGTTTTTTTTCTTAAATCAGCATCTCTGAATATGACAGGCACTTCATTCCTGTGTCTGTGGTAGAATGGATAAAACAGAATGTCTGAATTATTTTCCAAAGGTCAGACATTAGTATTGTGTTATTTAGTATTGAATTTAATCTTGATGTATTATTCAAGGTCTGAAAACACTTCATCTTTTTGATGTATTTGCCATTTTTTCTGCAATTAATTGCTGGAAGTGCATTACTTTTATGTGGAATTCTGAGGAAATGTTGTCCGTGGTTTATGGGATAAAACAAAAATGTTCATGTTCCTCAAACACAGAGCTATACATTGTAAAATGGTCAAATGCATCTTGGTCTGTTTTGGCCAGCACTGACCATTGCCACATGTTTCTCTGCGACCTACACCTGTAGCCATGGAACTCATTAACAATTATAACCACTGATCTTTTTACTGTTTACTTATTACTAACCGGTGTCGACCAGAGGAGGATGGGTTCCCCTACTGAGCTGTGGTTCCTCCCAAGGTTCTCCCTCAGTTCAGGGAGTTTTTTTCACCTCCGCCGCCTTGGCTCATCAGATTTAAATTTAATTTAATTGAAAACTGAATAAATCTCTTTTTTTACAGAGCAGTGTGTGTATATATACAGTCATGGCCGAAATTAACGACACCCCTGGAATTTGCTCAATTTCTCCCAGAAGACTATTGCAATTACAAATGTTTTAAAATGTTTATTTCCTTTATGTGCATTAGACCAACACAAAAAAGCAGAGAAAAGAGCCAAATTTGACATAATTTCACAAAAAAATCTAAACTGGACCAGACAAAATTATTGTCATTTTCTCCAAATTGCAGGTAAAAGTTTTATTTCAGACAGTTAAAATGTTGACTCAACCTTTCTGTTGTGTGTCTGTGGGCCACACTAAGCATGGAGAACCGAAAGAAGGGTTTTAGTTTTTTTTTTCCAAAGGGTGTGCAACCAAATATTGTTGAGGGTGCCAATAATTTTCGGCAAAGTTTTTTGTGAAATTAAGTCAAATTTGGCTTTTTTCTCTGCTTTTTTCTTCTTTTTTTTATCAAATGCACAAAAAGGAAATAAACATGTGTATACCAAAGCATTTGTAATTGCTATTGTCTTCTGGGAGGAACTGAGCAATTTTTGACAAAAGTTTCAGGGGTGCTAAACTTAGACAGATACATTTTTTAAAATCACAGCTAAAGCACTTCATAAATGCCTGATTTACATTTTTGGGCATAAAATCAAAGAAAGAGAGGTGCATAGGCCGGAGAAAGAGAACATGAACTAATTGACATGACAGTTGGCATTATAGTTGTTTACTACATCCCACATTTACCTGGGGCAGTGGTGGCCTGGTGGTTAGGACTTTGCCCCTGGAATCAGAAGGTTACAGGTTCATGTGTGCAGAGGTCACATTTCGCTGTGGCATGTTCACAATGACAGAATTTTCACTTTCATAGATCAAGCATATGTTGCATATTCTATATATCTACATGTTTGACTGCACACTGGGGACTACCATACCATATTATTTATGTATTTTAAGCAAAAATAAGGCTCCAGGATACACAGTCTGTACAGAGATGTAGGGTTTTGAGGTGGAGTATGAGCTGTTATGTGTATTGAAGGCTGACTTTTCTCTGTCCTGTATAACATAGCTCTCTGTTGATCTTTCTTTTTGACAGCTTCTACCTGCCAAAGAGGTTCTCCGACTGCAATGTAGAGGAGTACTACAACTTCCTAAACAGTGGTGGTGGGGCATGTCTCTTCAACAGGCCCTGGAAAGTGAGTTTTCTGTACTTCTGCACTGTGTGTGCTGCGTTTTTGGCTGAAAGATAAGGTGGTGCAGTATATAATTAATCATTAATCGTTATTACTCTGCAGAAGTCTGCAATGTGCAAATGAGCACAGTAACAAATCACCATTTTGCACACAGTGAGCATCCATCTCATTTCAAATGCTCCTAACAAGTGTTCCTTGGTTTTGTGATGAGGCAAGGCATTCTCATACTCTAAGAACGGTTACATTACATAGTCCAGTCATTTAGCATTTAGCTTATTATTCATATACTTTTCTGATACAGGTTTTTTCATAGAAAACTTTTGATTATTGACTTTTCTATTGACTATTGATTGACATCCCTTGCCACCTTTTATTTATTGGACTTCTTTTGTAGCAATTATTAGTGAGGAGGAATGTCCTCTAACACTCCCAGATAGTAATGTACCACTTATAGTTCATGTTGTAACACTTGCCATCTGGATTTTACACTTGTTTGTAGCATTTAATGATGAGGAATGTGTTGACCTCTCCCAGATAGTAATGTCCTACAGTTTCTCACATTTTTGTAAATATTTTATTATATCTTTTCATGCTACAACACTGAAGATATGACACTTTGATACAATGTAATGTAGTCGTGTATAACAGTGAAAATTTGTTGTCTCCTCAAAATAACTCCGCACACAGCCATTAATGTCTAAACCACTGGCAACAAAAGTGAGTACACCCCTAAGTGAAAATATTCAGATTGCGCCAAATTATATTAGTTGTACACTGACTACTGCAAATTGTATCAAACTGTCATATGTTCAGTGTTGTCCCATGAAAAGATGGAATAAAATATTTGCAAAAATGTGAGGGGTGTACTCACTTTTGTGAGATACTTTACAGTTCATGTTGTAACACTTGGCCATCTGTTTGCAAACATTTGAGGTGTTAAATGCTCACGTGTGCATTTTGAAATGTGTTCTAGGTGCAGTATGCAGCAACTAGTCAAACTTTCAAACACTTAAGATACTCCATCATTATTAATCAGATGTATTCTTAATCAATTACATTTGTCTTATTATTACTGGATCAATAGATTCAACAATTATATACATCTTGTTATATTTGTTTCCATTGAAAGGCCTGGATCTTTTTCTCTTTTTTTGTAAAGTTACTTTTTAGAAGTTAGATTTTTTTCTGACAGTGACGATACATATCATGAACATTGTCAGTGGTTACAGCTCCTCCCTGACTGTAGCCTCTTGTTATTCTTGCTCTTGTTAATGCAGTTCATGGATTCTTGTTACAGTGGATCTTGAGGGGAACTTGTAGATTTCTCTTGCTTTTGTTAGTTTGCTGCTTGTTGAACTTTCCTTTATTCTCCAGCATAACCTACAAAACATGCCTGAAATATTACTTTAAAAGGCATCATGCTTTATCTGAATGAGCTGACATCTTATAGCAGCATACAGTGCAGGAGCAGTTTGGCCTTGGCTGACAAAACAATGGTTGAAAAGAAAACTTAAAAACCACATTAGTTGTTAGTTTTTTGCCTTTATGCGCCTTTTTAACAATGTAAAAATGATTAAAAGTTTAAAATGTTGTTCACTCTGTAGTCCATGTATACCATATTAGGAAACCAAGATGCTTGAACAGCCCATTTTGAATTCATGTTTTTTGTGATGTCACAAAAACATGCACATATACTATCTGCCTATTTATGTAAGTTTTAGCTCCATACATTCACATTGTCAGCCAATCAGAGCAGAGGCCTTTACATACATATATCAGTAAATAAAATATCAGTAATAAATCCAGCCAGGTTCAATTTGAACGAATAACTAGATGTTGTAAACGTTAATATAAAAATCAATTATGTCAGCTTTGGATACATAAACCCAAACAAATGTCATAAATAGTCTGCAGGGAAAAGCAATATATGGCCCTTTTGTATAGCATAAATAGTAATAAGACTACAGGCTTAGTTAACCCCTTGAAATGTAATACATGTAAATATTATGAGGATTTGTAGCTCCTGAGGGAAATGATGGAGACTTGACCAGAGAGTATTGCTCAAATTGGGACAAACCCTCGCTTATGACCGGGCGAACCCACCGTCTAAGCCATTAAGCTGCATAGTCCAGTCGGTGACGGTGGGCTCGGCCATTACCCCACAACTAAACACAAACTTACTCTGTAACCCAATTTAATCCCATAAACACATACACAACACAAAATACCCCCCACAAGAACACATTTTACCCCAAACACAGCCCAAAACACACAAATGCAACTCCCAGGGGGCTGTGCGGTGTAAGCATGCCTCTCTAGGCCTCACCCCTGCTACAATATTACATCTTATTCAGTAGCCTCAATGAATTATTTGCAGTAGTTGCTCTTATTAGTATAACTATAAAAGAATCATTTTGCATATCAGAGACCTCTGTATCTCCATAATATCTAGTATGACTGTCTATAACTGTTGTTTTTATATATATTTTTTCTTCCTTGATACATTATTGTCAGAAAACACTTTTTCTAATTTGAATGTTCCACTTTTGCAGCTGTTGGACCCTCCAGAGTGTGGGAATGGGTTTGTGGAACCAGGCGAGGAGTGTGACTGTGGAACCCCAGCGGTGAGGAGTTATCTGGAGCTTCATCTCCATCTCTGTTTCTGTCCAGGAGAATCACAAGTCATATTAATCTCTCTCTCTCTCTCTCTCTCTCTCTCTCTCTCTCTCTCTCTCTCTCTCTCTCTCTCTCTCTCTCTCTCTC
>JBBIGC010008726.1:0-13381 GCA_037576955.1 Lepidarchus adonis | reverse complement strand
AGATCTGATGCATGGCAACAGCTGTCATTAGTAAATGTCATTAGTAAATGTCATTAGTAAATGTCATTAGTAAATGTGAGCTGGTGCCAATTTCAAAGCTTTACAAAAACTCTGACTCTTCAAATCTTCAGACACACTTGTGGACATTTAGCAACCATGGGTTCCTCTAAGCAGCTGTGCAAGACTCTGAAAATGAAAGTTATTAATGAATCAAAATTCCCATTTGACTGCAAAAAAACCTGCAGGAAGATTTAGCAGACTCTGGAGTGGTGGTGCACCGTTCCACAAGACCTTCATGGAAGAGTCAGCAGAAGAAACCTTACCTGTGTCCCCATCATAAAATCCAACATCAGAAGAACAGAATATCTACAGAAGCCTGATGCGTTTTGGAAATGAGTGCTGTGGACTGATGAAGTTAAAATAGAATATTTGGACACAATCAGCAAAGGCATGTTTGGAGAAAAAAGGAGCAGAATTTCATGAAAAGAAAACCTTGCCAACCATTAAGCATGGGAGTGGATCTATCATGCTTTGGGGTTGTGTTGCAGCCAATGGCACAGGAAACATTGCACGGGTGGAGGGAAAAATGGATTCAACTAAATACCAGCAAATTCTGGAAGCAAACATCACACCATCTGTAAAAGCTGAAGCTGAAAAGAGGATGAGCTTCTACAACAGGACAATGATCCTAAACAAACCTCAAACAAGTTTGTAGGTAGATCTTAAAAGAGCTGTGTATGCAAGACGACCAAAGAATATTACAGAACTAGAATCTTTTGCAGGAAGAATGGGAGAAAATCCCAAGTAAATGAATTGAAAGACTTTTAGCTCTTAAAAGTGTTTGCAAGCTGAGGTAACTGCCAGAGGAGGTGTTACTAAGTACTGATTATGTAGGGTGCCCAAATTTTTGCACAGTGCCACATTTTTATCTTTGTTCAATTAATGACATAAAAAGTAACTAATGCACCAATGTTTGCTGAAAATATTGTGCATTTTTTTTCAATTTCCTAGAGAGACCATGTTTATATCTTTTCAATTAAAATGTTAATTAAATTACATTTAAAAATGACCAAAATGTTATTTATTGAGGGGTGGCCAAATTTTGCATAAGACTGTACACTGAAAAGCCTATTTTGATGAAATTTGTAAAGATAAACTACTGGCTTGCTGTCTGTGTTCTTCCTGTATGGACAGGGCTTTCCGGCACACCCGGGCAGTGGTCATGGGCTGATGGCACACCGTTGACGTTCTCCAGACTCAAGAGGGTCAAGGTTTCAGACCGGCAGGACCATGGCAACTCCTCTCACAGATGCATTCTGGCCAGAGACCAAAAGAAATGGACTCCAAAAAACTGCACAGCAGAGAAAGAATACAAATATATTTGTTCAGCACCTGCACAAGTTAACAAATAAAAAGACAGTATAAATGCGTAGACCAATAACTTATACCACTTTTTTCTGTAAACATCCAATAAACATTTGATACACGTCAATCTATTTGTTCCAGCTTGACATGTCTACAGCAAACTAAATGTGTTTAGCAACTAAATTAGTTACTTACTGCCAGACGAATCAGAACAGCATACAGTAGTGTGTAAGTCTTCTGCAGTGGTGCACAAATAAACTTGGTTATGCCTTATATTCCACTGCTTCTTCCATATGTACAGTTGTGCTCATAAGTTTACATTCCCTGACAGAATTAACAATTTCTTGGCCATTTGTCAGTGAATATGAACGATAACATAAAAACCTTTCTTTCACTCATGGTTAGTGTTTGGCTGAAGCCATTTATTATCAGTCAACCATGTTTACTCTTTTTAAATCATAATGACAACAGAAACTACCATAATGACCCTGATCAAAAGTGATTCTTGTGATTTGGCCTGATAACATGCACACAACGTGACACAAATGGGTTTGAATGGCTATTAAAGGAACCATTTTCACCTGTGATCTGTTTATTGTAATTAGTGGGTGTGTATAAAAGGTCAATGAGTTTCTGGACTCCTGACAAACTCTTGCATATGTTATCCAGGGCTGCACTGACATTTTTTGGGGATTCTAAGTCATGGGGAAAACAAAAGCTGTCAAATGATCTGTGGTAAAACGTAGTTGAACTCTATAAAACAGGAAATGGATATAAGAAAATATCAAAGGAATTGAGAATGCCAATCAGCAGTGTTCAAGCTTTAATTAAGAAGTGGTTCTGTTGAAACCAAACCACGGTCAGGTAGACCAACTAAAAATTCATTCACAACCGCCAGGAAAATTGTTCAGGATGAAAAGAAAAACCCACAAATAACTTCAGGTGAAATACAGGACTCTCTGAAAAAATGTGATGTTGCTGTTTCAAGATGCACAATAATGAGGCATTTGAAGAGAGACAGGCTGCATGGTCCAGTTGCCAGAAGAAAGTCATTACTACGCAAATGCCACAAATTATCTCACATACAATATGTCAAACAGCACAGAGACAAACCTCAAACCTTCTGGCACAAAGTCATTTGGAGTGAAGAGACTAGAACTTTTTGGTCACAACCATAAACATTACATTTGGAGTGGATTCAACAAGGCCTATGATGAAAGGTACATCATTCCTACTGTGAAACACGGTGGTGGATCGCTGATGTTTTGGAGATGTGTGAGCTACAAAGGCACTGGAAATTTGGTCAAAATTTATGGCAAGATGAATGCAGTAGGTTCTCAACAGATACTGGTGGAAAATTAGCATTCATCAGCCCAGAGACTGCGCATGGAACGTACTTGGACATTGCAACATGACAATGATCCAAAACACAAGGCCAAGTCAACCTGTCATTGGCTACAGCAAAATAAATTGAAGGTTTTGGAGTGGCCATCTCAGTTTCCTGACCTCAATATTTTTGAGACACTCTGGGGAGACCTCAGTTCATGCAAGACAGACCAAGAATTTACAGGAACTGGAGGCACTATGCAGCAACAATGGGCAGCTTTACTGTCTGAGAAGATAAAGAGCCTCATCCACAACTACCACAAAAGACTTCAAGCTGTTTAAAGGAACCATCCAAGTTCTCCCACTTAAAAATACTTTTTTGCCCCACTGTAAAACAGAAGGGCCGCTGATTTGATTCTCAGAACTAGTTTGGCTAATTTGACTCTACATGTAATGGCAATTTTAGTGATTTCTAGTTTCTGGTGCACCATAACACATTGTGAAGGTGTCTTACAAGAAAAGAACTACTGTTTATTAAGATGGCACAATTCCAGATAAAATAAAAGCCAAAATCACAATACTTGGCCTTTTTAATAACGCTGGATGAGGTGGGAGAACGAAGTAATAAATTATTTAAATCAGTGTCCGTTTAAGTATATATTTTCCTAGGCACTGTTAGCAATGTTACAAGGGAGACACGTGTAGTAAAGTCATTTTATGTGATAGGAACCAATGTCACGAGGCGCGGTGCTCACCCGGAGCACTACTGATGAGCGAAGGGGGGAAAATGGCAGCGGCCGTAATGCTAATGGCCTGTTCTTACCGTGGGATGATAGCGGTGAGAAACACGGGTATCCGAGCGCTCATTCCAGGTCTAGTGCCTTCACAATTTAGGACCTTTTCCATTAAAAAGGAACCGGAATTAGAGGAGAATCCGTATTACAGTAAATATGAAGAGAAGATTAAGAAACTGCAGAGGTATGCTAACGCTTTCCAATATGGTTATTTATGTTTGCTAATATACAGTTCAAGTTCTGTTTATTGTCATATACATGTTAACGTTGGATTAACTATACAATGAAATGTGCTGGACAAGTAGGACCAGTAACCTCAGCATATAGGCAAAAATAAACAAACAAACAAACAAAAGCAAAAAAAGTAAGAGTAAAATATATAAATCTAGTATGTACAATAAAAATAAAATATATAGGGTACAATTTTAAGGTACAAAAGTGACCAGCAAACAGCAATATTGCACATTGAAAGACAAGAGAATGACAGTATAAATGACGGTGTGACAGAGTGTGGTGATAGTTTAATCTTTAGCATGAACATTTATTAACTATAATAAAATTAGATTTTTTTATGGACCAAAATGATTCCAAAAGGAGAAGAATAACTCCTAATATGTTAAATGTCTAATGCAGATAGATCTTGGTTTAGTTATGAATGGTCTTTTCTTGACTGATATTTTTTTTTTTCTTCAATTCAAGCACAAAACCTCAAGAGTTTAAAATCCGACTTGAGAATCGCAGTGAGGTAAAGAAGGAATCTCTTGGACACTCAAAACAAGCTGAGTTCATGAAATTTATGGATCAGAAGGTAAGTTTTCAGAAAGCTGAAAGGTGTCAATCATATCTATCAGTGATAGAAAACATGTTCTTGTTAGGAAATTGCTTATAGAATTTATTGCAATTTAATTATATATATACAGTGGTACAGTATCTTAATATAAAAGCTTTTTTCCAGGTGGACAAACAAGGCAAAGCTGGAGCAGGAGGTTTTACCAAGAACAAGGTAACAAGGGAACAGTTGATGTCTTTTTTAACATAGTTAATTGTCACACAGTTGCTGAAAGGTTTTTTTTTTCCAGACTTTAGGTTCAATCCTCAACCTTGACATGGTTCAAGACAAGTCTGGCACTGAAGTTGGAGAGGTGACAATTTCCTTCAGATAATTATTGATTGGAACTTGAAATTAGAATATTAGAAGATGAAAAGCATTAAATGGTTGTCCAGTTACGCATTAGGTAATTTACTTGTTGTCATTAATAAACCTACTTTTTTTCTGTAGCTTTGGATGCAGTATTTCTCAACAAAGGACACAATCAGTGCTGTCATACCAGTGAGTTCTTTTGAAATCATTTGAATAGTTTTAACATTATTTCTTTCCCCTGAAGATTTTGTCAATTGCAACAATCATTCATATATTTCAGGGGTCAATATTTGAGCTGATGTTTAACCGAGCCAAGTCGTGTCCAACGGTAAGTGTTTCACAATTAACATAATTTACTATTGGTAGTAATGGTTCACAGTGTTAAATTATTATTTGCATTTTAATAATTTTGCCATAAATTATAATTAATTAAATTATTTTATACATTTATCAATTAGTTTACAAAACTTTACCAAAGGCTTGACAGATATGTTGAAAATATAGCTGTTTACTCTTGGCATTTTCATTCAGTCACTGTGATCCATTTGTGGTGATCACCCATGAGCAAGACTGGAAGCTTTTGGTCATCTGTTAAAATTTCTCTTAATTTCTTAAAGTGGGTGTTTACAAAAAATCATCTGCATATTAAACTGCTACATAAAAGAGCCCCTGGGCATCTGGAGAAAAGAATGTTCTAAAAGTTTTGTCCCAGGCATAATGAAGCCAAAATTATTATAAATCTAACTCCATCTTACAAAAGGTCTGGGTTAAGTCCCCAGCATTATGAGCTGAGCAGAGGGGGATATTATAACTGACTTGTTCTTACAGCCCAAGACTGTAACCTGTAATGTAGAATGGTTTGGTAGAGTGGGTAGGGCTGACTGTGATTGGCTGTAATTAAGTCCATTTTATTTGCATAGCGTTTTTTACAACTGACATTGTCACAAAGCATCTTTACAGAATTTACAGAATCCGGGTCCGAGCCCCCAATGAAAACTCCCTAAGTCAAGTCAAGCTGTAGGAAGAAACCTTGAAAGGACCCAAGGCTCAGTAGGGGAACCCATCCCCCTCTGGTCGACACGGGACAGTGATAACAGACAGAAAAAATAAATGAACAAATAAGACTGTAATTATTAGTTTTGCTATATACATACATATACACTATATACATGTGATAACACTATTTAAATTATTCTAAAAATGTGCCTAGGAAACAGTATAAACATTTCAAACCATCAGAGGTCATTTTATACACTGCTTGTATACTACAGTCCCAATCAAAAGTTTAAGACCTCTTTGACATGGCAAAAAAAATCATATGTTGCATGGTTGGATCTTAACAAGGTTCCAAGTAGAGCTTTAACTTGCTACAAGAAGAAATGGGAGTGAGACAAAACATTTTTTTATCATGCAATTTATTTAAAAAACAACGATTAAACTGAAACAGGCAATTTTACAGCTAAACAAAAGTTTAGGACCACACCCCCAAAAAAATCGTAACCCCCCCCCAAAACAGAAATCAAAGTTCCAAACATGATCTCAGTAGCTCCACCGTTATTGTTCATCACTTTGTGCTTGACGCAGGTGTTTCCATGAGGTGAGTGGGAACATTTCTCCAAGTGGTGAAGACGCAGCATGAAGGGTCTACTGTCTGGAACTGTTGTACAGTTTTGTAAACTTCCCTTGCTATCCATCCCCAAAGGTTCTCAATGTGATTTAGAAACACGCAGGATGGTCCAAAAGAGTGATGTTATTCTCCTGGAAGAAGTCCCTTGTCCTGCAGGCATTGTGTCCTGTTACCACCCAGTTGTTACCACACAGACGAGGGTCCTCAGTCATGAGGGATGTTCTCTGCAACATCTGGACATTTGACGGCCCTGCACCTCCTGAAGCTCCATTGTTCCACTGAAGGAAAAAGCACCCAGACCGTTATGGCGTCCTGTCTACTGTGGAGAGTAGAAAACGTCTCAGGTGGGATCTGCTTGTCATGCCAGTAACGTTGGAAACCATCAGGACCATCAAGGTAAAATCCATCAGTGTCCCATGTTTGGTTCTCTTTTGCAAAGTCCAAACAACCAGTTCTGTGGCGTCAAGGAGACAAGGCCTTTGAAGACGTTTTTTGTTTATGAAGCCCTTCAGATGTCATCTGATGGTTATGGGGCTGCAGTCGGATCCAGTAACGGCCTTAATTTGGGCAGAGGGTCGTCCAGTGTCTTGAAGGACTGCCAATTGGTTCTTCCACATGACTTGTTTGTTCCATAACCTCAGGATCATTTAAGAAATTCCAGATGACTGTTACTGCGTCACACCTCAGCAGTGATGGTGCTGAGAGAGACCTGCTTATGCATTTCAACAACCCGACCACCTGCAAAAAGGGAAAGTTTTTTTAGCCTTTGCCATCAGAACGTCATGACAGAAAAAAGCAATGAAGCCACATTCTTGCACAGATTTGGCCTTTTAAAGGCATGTGGTCTCAAGATTTTGATCAGGTGTGAAACAGCCTGTTTCAATTTAAGCATTGTTGTCAATAAACTCCCATTTCTTCTTGTAGCATGATGAAGCTCTACGTGGAACCTTGTTAAGATCCAACAATGCAACATATGATTCTTTGCCATTTGCCGAGATGCCTTAAACTTTTGATTGGGACTGTATGAGCTCCTGACTCAAAAGTACTGTAGGTGAATAACCCTCATAATGAAAGGTCAAATATAAATATTGCCACAAGGTGGCAGCATTGTTTTAAGAACGAAATGGGGCTTGTGTACAAAGTTCCTTTTTTTGTTTGTTTTTCTGGATTCTATTTTAGTGCTGTCTGTAACAAAGTGGTATTTTAACCATATCAATTTTATTTTTGTAAGACATATAAATGAAACAGGTGGTGCTTGATTCAGAAACTGAAGACCACTATGAAATATTCTAAAGCCACAAACGGCCTACAAGTTATCTGCAATTAGTGATTTTCATTTGAGCTTATTGGCAAGTCACGTGTGTTAATGCAAGTGTAATTGCACAGCATCACAAATGTGACATTCTCTATGCATTCTGGCCATTTTGACACTTTGTGGTTCGGTTAGTGTAACCTTTCTTCATGGAAAATGTCATTGTACTGATACTATAGTTGTATGCATCAGTTTGGGGGACCCTGTTCACACTACATTTGAGGATTTTCTAAGTACACATTTACAGAGAACAGACTTTCAACCCATTTTGACCTGTAATTTCTTTTTATTTGAAAATGCTATATTTAGGTTTTAATATTATATATGTAAATATATAAAACTATATATATATATTTTTCTTTTATTATATAATTAACTTTTTGTGTGTTTTACTTAGAAAATTAACAGTATGTAATTTTACCATTAGATGTTTAAATGTTTGCGTAATAACTGTAATGTGAAGCTGTATATAATAGACAGACAGTTTATTAATAGAATTTTATTCTTTGACTTATTCTTAATAATACAGGCATTATGTTTGTGAAACTTTCTTTTAACGTATTTTTTTCCGGTAGCAATAATAATACCAAAGCATTCTCTTTATCAACTCATTCTTTCCTTCCACAGTTCTTGTATGCTCTGCCACGGGAAGAGGGCTATGAATTCTATCTGGGTCAGTGGGCTGATCAGGAGCTACACTTCACTTCCCTCATCAACATCCAGGTATACATCATCTCTATAAATAAACTAAATTAGTTCACAGCTGCTTCAGTTTACAGACATGGTTTGTTTAACTTCTAGACCTTGGGCGTGAACGCTCCCAGCCAACTGGTTCTGTACCACTACTCGGACCTGCAGAAGGACAAGGACGTTGTGCTCATGACTGCTGAAATGGATGGCAAATTTATTGTGAGTGGCACAGTAACAGAGCTTGAAGGACATTGTGAACAGAACTGAACTAACAAGGTTGTTTTTCTATCTGCATGCTTTTGTTTGATATATCTTCTCTCTTATGCTCCTTTTATTTCCAGACTGTACATGAAGCTCAGTGCTTGGCCAATCAGGTTCAGCTATTCTATGCTGCACAGAGACATGAGACGTTTCAACTGGTGGAGACTTTCAACCACAGACCAGCAGAATTCAAGCATATGTCTGTGATAGCAGAACTCGAACAAAGCGGAATCGGACAAGGAACCACCACAAAGTAATGGCCTGTACAGTTGGGACAAAGTGCAATACCCAAAGGAGAAGAAGGGCCTTGGAGTCAGGAAGTTCATCTCTTTTCATCTATTCTTTTTCAGTCCCAGTCACCCATTTAAGATGAGTTAAAATGGACTGGATCTAGCTACCATGTATGCAGGTTCCCATTCGTTTTTATGCCTTTACGTTTCCTTCTCTATTCACAGTTTAGAAATCAAACATAAAATTGATGCAAGTTTATTCTGTATTTCAAATTTGACTTTAAAAGGCTATTTTGGGGAGTTTTACAGATATCAGACCTTGCTTTGTTCCCTGAAGGCAGTCTGGGATTAGTTTTTTTATGGTTTATGTAATACACACCACAGCAGTCTGAAGAATATAGTGTCAGAACTGGGCCACAAAGCAAATAAGCCTAGATACACTTCCATTACATGTTAGCCAACAGTGTTCATTTATCACTTGTGATTTTAAAGCAGGGGAGGGCACCTCTGGTCCTGGAGACTCAGTGTCCAGCACTTTTTCATCCCTTCTTAAACACAGTCACTTGACAATGAACAGGTGAGTTGAGTCAGGTGTGTCTGAGCAGGGCAACTACCTGGACTGGAGGTGCTAACCTGTTCTTTAAAGGGAATTGAACTGTGAAAATTTCTGATATAGCACTTATAAATACTGAAAGTGCTGATAATATTATACAATGTGTTTCAGGGGGAAAATACAATATTTACTTTATATTATAACCAAAAAATCACATTATTAAGGTAATTTTTTTATTTTTTTTTTTCTGCCCTGTTGTTTTTGGTTGCATCTTACCTATAGTTGGTTGACTCATGTTCTTCTTGTCCGTCTTGAATGAATGTACAAGTTATAAGCCACAGTTTAAAAGAGTATGTGGGCCAGTTGTCAGTTATGGTCATAATTTAGGCTTATGCCATTGTCTTTGACTCCTCTGACAAAGAGATTTTTACCTTTTAAAGGGAAACTACATAAAGGTTTTTAAATCACCAAACAAACACTGAAATGTTCATTGCAGAGAAACTTGTGATGGTAGAAAGAACTAGGTCTTGAGATTTCCACATTGTAAATATAGACACACCAGTAAAGCTTCACTTGTCTTCTTCTGATGTTGGTTTAGCGATTAATCTGGAATATACAGTGATGTGAAAGTGTTTGCCCCTTCCTGATTTTTTTTCCCATGTTTGTCACACTTAAATGTTACAGATCATCAAACAAATTTAAATATTAAATAAGTAAAGTGTTTTTGCTTGAAGGATTTTATTAAGTGTTCGGGAGAAAAAAATCCAAACCTACATGGCCCTGTGTGACACACCTTAATAAGAAAATCCTTCACTTAAAAATGCATTTTGTGTAAATATATATACATAATATATCTCACAAAAGTGAGTACACCCCGCATATTTTTGTAAATATTTTATTATATCTTTTCATGGGACAACACTGAAGATATGACACTGATATATTTATATATATTCAGTGTACAACTTGTACAACAGTGTAAATTTGCTGTCCCCCTGAAATAACACACAGCCATTAATGTCTAAACTGATGGCAACAAAAATAACCACCTCTAAATTTGGGCTAAATTGTACCCAAAGTGTCTATTTTGTGTGGCCACCATTATTTTCCAGCACTTCGGCATGGAGTTCACTAGAGCTTCAAATGTTCCATGTCCTTACTCTGCTTGTCTTCAGCAAACTGCAGGCTTTCTTGTGTATCATCTTTAGAAGAGGCTTCCTTCTGGGATTACGGCCAATTAGACCAATTTGATACAGTGTGCGGCGTATGGTCTGAGCACTGACAGGCTGACCCATCACCCCTACAACCTCTGCAATATTGCTGGCAGCACTCGTACGTCTATTTTCAAAAGAACCTCTGGATATGATGCTGAGCATGTGTACTCAATTTTGGTCAGCCATGGCGAGGCCTGTTCTGAGTGGAACCTGTTTTGTTAAACCACTGTATGGTCTTGGCCACTGTGCTGCAGCTCAGTTTCAGGGTCTTGGTTCTTCTTATAGCCAAAGCCATCTTTATATGGAGCAACAATCCTTTTTTTCAGATCATCAGAGAGTTCTTTGCCATGAGGCACCATGTTGAACTTCCAGTGACCAATATGAGAGAATGTGAGAGTGATAACACCAAATTTAAAACACCTGCTCCCCATTCACACCTGACCCCTTGTAACACTATTAAATCACATGACACCGTGGAGGGAAAATGGCTAATCGGGGACAATTTTGATATTTTTACTTACGGGTGTACACATTTTTGTTGTCTGCGGATTAGACATTAATGGCTGTATGTTGAGTTATTTTGAGGAGACACCAAATTGACACGGTTATACAAGCTGTACACTGACACTTGTATCAAAGTGTCATATCTTCAGTGTTGTCCAATGAAAAGATATAATACCGTATATCTTCTAATAATAGCCCGTCACTTATTGATGCCCATTTCCAATAAACGCCGGGTTTGACGAAATGTCGCGGAAAATAGATAGGTCTCCAATAGTAGCTCTGTTTTTTAACAGAATTTATTCCCTAAAAGCTGTGAAACGGCTTAAAACAAACCTCTGATTTCTGAAGTTATATGAGTGTAACGTGTGTAATTACTCATTTCTGTCGCAATATCTGAGGGCTATTAACAGATATTAAGCTTCCCAACTTTCACGGGCACGTGCCTCAGAGCTTTCACTTTCTACCTCCTTGTTTTAACATAATTTATTCCCTAAAACGTGTGAAACGGCTAAAAATAAACCTCTGATTTCTGAAGACAGTTTTTATTAGTGTAACGTGTGTAATTACTCATTTCTGTCGCAATATCTGAGGGTTATTGACGGACATTAAGCGGCTCTGTTTAAACTTATCGCTGCATTCGGTGCTAAACCACTCCCACAATAACAGCCAATCACAGACAAGTATCACTGCCTGAACAGACAGAGGGATGATTTTCTTCATGATGTTTTATCTTCTGTCAAAATAAATGCGAAGAAGCTGCAGGACATTTTGTGGCCGTAAATACCATCACCATTCCGTCTGTGAGGAGAATAATAGCCGTCTCCAACAAACGCCTGTCTATTTTAAATGCCGGGCCGTCCAAATTATTTTTTAAATAGGGCTGGGGCTGCTATTGGAAGATATATGGTAACATATTTACAAAAAATGTGAGAGGTTGACTCACATTTGTGAAATACTATATCTGATGGTGAATTTTGTTCAGTTTTAAGCCTACTTCTGGTATATGGTTATATGCTTATAGTATATAAAATTTCCCTAGACTGAAGCGTTTGCTCTCTGTGACTTTATATATTAATGATTTAATTCTGCAGAAAAGTGAGTGGATCTCCTTTCTCCTTAAGCTTTCTAGACCTTTTAGCACCATGGCCCATTGCAAATGGAGTTTAATCTACCAAGACAAACCTGTGCACATGGATGTCTGTGACCTGATGAGAAATTATTCAATTTCAGAGTTAGATTGTCATAATAAAAAGGTTGACGTGTAATTAACTACCAAAGGCCACTTCTCTGTTCATTTTTATCTATTTATATGAAATGAATTGTTATTGTTACTACAGTCATTACAATCAAATTTTACTCAATTGAAAATGTTCATCATCATGCCCCAGCAGCATGCCCCACCCCAGCCGTCTGTCTGCATTCACACTTTTCTGCCTTGGCTGGAAGTGCTGGACGTGTGTATGAGCGTGTGTAGTGAGGCTGAAAGCTGCAGCCCTTTCTCCCACAGCTGTGCTCACCCTCAGCCTGTGCTCATACACCCTCACCTAGAGTAGAGGAGACGACAGTGGGAGAAGCTCCAGCTAGTCGAGGTAAGGTGAGCACCTCCATAACAATGGCGATGAATGGGATGAGATGCGCGCGAGCTGGTCTGTCTGATACCTTACTGTATCCGTCTAATGTCGTCGTTCAGCTTGTGTGTGGTCCAACATACTGCTGTTTTTCATGTTCACCTCAGATATCAGCGTGTTTAGTCCATTTAGCACGTTCAGCTTTTAACACTGCAGACATGTCACAGCATGTATATTTCCTACATCCCACAGAAAAAACAGCTCATTACAACAGGGTGCCACCCACGTATACATATATCTTGAGATAAAATGTTATAAACGACCATAGAAGTATTATACAATCTTTAGAAAGCCTAAGAAGATGAATGTAGCTCGTTATTCGCCAGCTCCCAGTTTGAATTTACCGTTCCACCTTAAATGATGCAGCAGACACTTGCTGGTTCCAGGCGTCAGAATGCAACTCTCTGACCATTTAAGGTGGAACGGAAAATTAGAATATAAAACTCTAGCCTTCAGCCTACTTCTGGTATATGGTATAATTATAGTATTATTGTATTTGTTATATGCTTTTTTTTTTTTACTATTATAGCTACATATAATAGTTTAGAAAACGGAACGAAAAATTAGAATTATGAAGCCAACACTAGCCTTAAGGCTACTAGGTTTGTTTGTTAAAAAAATAAACAAATAAATGTGTGTGTATGTGTATATATATTCAAAATAAAATACATAACATACATACATAATAAAACAAATACTACATATATAGCTACATACAATTGCTGTTAAAATATTA
>JBBIGC010008717.1:0-13381 GCA_037576955.1 Lepidarchus adonis | reverse complement strand
CGCCAAAGCATTTCACTACACATCATACTGTGTATGATTGTGTATGTGACAAATAAAATTTGAATTTGAATTTGAATCACTGGGACTGGTGGTAGCCGATGTGGTGGTGGATGATGCAGTCGGAGGGGACAGCGCAAGACATGGACCAGGCAGCCCAACGCTGGCAAACAGCAGAGTGCCACCTGATATGAACATTTACGAACATAGAAAAAAGGTTTAGTCTTGTATGTATATACAAACCACATTATTTGTAAAATGCAATTAAAAACAAGAGTGTGTGATTTGTTAATTTTCTTTTATTTAACTGACACAATGTTTTCACTGAAATGTATTTTGTAAATATCAACAAATGTATTTTTATGCATTTTAAAATTCAATATCTGCACTGATGAGTTTGCTGAACCTGAATTTATCTCAGAAGGACAAAAACATTGAAAACCATATTTGAGAGAAATCCCACGAGAAAGGGTTGCTTGCTTTTAAACAGATAACGAAGGACACGGGAATACAAAGCACCTTTCGAAGTTCTACACAAAACCTAATTTCCACATCATGTGCAATGGCTGTCTGCTGTCTCCCAGTAGATATAGCTGTAAATGTGCACATGTTTAGAGCACCAGTCCATGTTTGAGCGAATTCAACAAATAATTTCTATTTCTTTCAGATTTACAAATTGTAGCAAATATAACACTTACCAAGAAACGTTTTTTTTCACCCATCTTTCATACATACTGTAGATGAATGATACCCTCTGAGACTTTGTCACCCAAGTGCAGTAGTGTCTGTGTAAGAGTGAGCACAGTGAAATTAAGTTACGTTGCTTTCAGTCAGAGCCATGACTTAAGGTGCCAACACATTCACTTTTCAGTGTTTTATTTATGGCAAGTGTGATGGAGAATTGTTAACCAGTTCTCACCTTTTGGAGAATTAAAATTTGCCCAAGACCTTTTCATGCATTGCACCCATGTCATGGTTCCCATGTCATTTCTGTCATGTGTTCTTGTATGTTCATGTGTTTCTTTGTCATGTGCTTGTCTTGTGTCTGTCATGGTTCTCCTGTCACGTGTTCTTGTCTGGTCATGTGGTTTTGTCATGTGGTTGTCTTGTCACTGCCCCTTCTCCAGGTGTTTCTTGTTTAGTTCAGATATATATATCCTTGTGTTTCAGTCTATGGTTGTCGTTTGTTGTTACTCTGTGAGTGCTTCATGTGTGTGTTCAGTGTCAATCTTTAATTAAACTCAGTATTATTTATGCTACAACCTGTCTGCGCCTAATTCCTCCAAACGAAGACCTCACAACCCAATTAATCTTATTCATTTCATTCGCTCTGCTGCCCCTTTACTTTGTAAATGGATGCATTTTGAACAACTAGTTGGTTCTGAGCTTTAAGGAACAAGACAGATGGCACAAAAAAGTACCCTGTCAAACTAATTGCATTACCTCTGACATAATGACCATGTGTTGCCCAGACCTCATTCCACTATGGTGCTGGATGAGCATGACAGCATGTATCTAACAATGTTCATTTGAGCAGTACTGGTGGTAATCCAGGCCTTAGCCTGAAGATATTGAAAGCAGGCAACAATGACTCAAGAACCCAATTTGGAGCACAGAAGCCATTCAGAAACAGCCTATGACTCAGTCCTCTTTCTGATGCATTTGACTGTTCTCCTTCCTTACTCCTGAATGCCTCCCTAAACAGCCCTTTGCAAATCTGACCAGTGTTCATTCATTTGTGTGCCCATATGAGAGTACAGTAGCTATATTCTGTGAGCAAGGAACGGGTTGTGCACATTTATTAATGGGCAGGATTAATGCATAAAAGGTGCCTGACTTTGCAAGAAGTACAACTTGCTGACACTTCAAGCAAGATCTAAACAGTGCACTTTGTCTTGGATAGACATCAGGGTTCCAGGAGAAATGCAGTCACAAAATAATAGGTAAATCAATCAAGGTGTAAAGCTTGCAGACAGAGTGCAATTCAGACGCACACAGTAATGATGGGAGCACAGATAAGATGGGCAAATGTGGTAGCAGGGGCTGAGATTAGGTAATAAACTAAAGTAAGACATGTCAACCAGAATGGAGAAGGAATACAGAGTGGGTAGGTAAGGAGCAAAGACCTCTTGATATATAATAATGCCATACTGAGAGGCTGAGAGGTGTATGAGGCAGTTGGCACTGAGTCCTTCTGCACCTTTACAGCAAGTTGTGTTCAGCATAAGCATATGCATAATAATAAATAACAACAATAATAAATGAACATAAAAATGTAACATACATTTAAAGATAGATTTGTAATTACACTAAAAGTAAAATTTTTCATTTGCCCATCATTGTCATGACATGGCACACCTGTCCACAAAGATGCTCAGACTTTAGTGCACAGGGTTCCCTATATAAAAACAGGAAGGGCCCTAAAGTTTAAGTATATTTCTCATCCTTAATGGCGGTCACATGCCCTGAGTCATTTCAACTAAGGCATAGAAAAAATGTTTTATGCAACACTTTGATATTATAACATTTCAAGACAGTTTTACACTGACTTTTAGACATACTAGGTACTATATAGTGCAAATATTTAACTTTGCTCAGTTATGTGAAATTAATTTATGTCCTTGTTTAGCAAATGTTTTTCTTTATGTCTTAAAAACAGCATTGCTTTTTGATAGACCTCTGATAGACCTCAAAGCCTTCTTGTGTTTCTCCATGAGGATCCCAAGCAACTTTTCAAAAAATGTCTTGTAAGTATTAATTATTATAAAAGAGAATGTTTTCTGGTTTTAAAAGGTATGCAGAAATTCTCAGGCAAAACTTCCATATTAGAGAAAGAAACATAAAGAGCTTGAGAGAAAGGAAACAGGTTGAATATTTTGTGGTTATATGCTACAGTCTAATATATTACTTACAAAGCATTTTTATTGACCTCTTTGTTCTACAGGAAACTGATCCAGAAGATGTGGCTACCAAAGGGGTGTCATGACAACTACTTCTTTAAGGAGCCATATAATGCTGTCACTTTGGAAGAGGCAATAGCAGACTTTGCCACTGTGTTGTCATACCTTTTTTGGTCTGTTTGACACCCTCAGTAATTCACAAAAGACTCAAGTATATTTTTGATGCATTTTAAAACCTGTTCATGAACATTGGCTCAGATTGCACCACTGAAGAACACCATTGTATTGGAACATATAACTCCTGTTTTAACTTTATTACACTGACTACCAATCTCATTTAAAATAGATTTTAAAATCCTTTTACTGAATACAATACAAATTGACATCCACCAGGTATCCACAGTAAACATTTTTTTTAAGTTAAAAACTTTTATTTTATAAAGTGTTTCATTAATTTGAATTATTTATTTAATTTATGTTGAAATGTTCTTTTTCTGTTTTTGTTTCTTATTTGTATTTCCTGTATATTTGTTCTGTTTTCTTTTAATCTGTACTGTTAAACAAACTATATTAACTGTTGTATATTGTAAAGCACTTTCAGCTGCATCCTGATGTACGAAAAGTGCTCTATAAATATAGCTGCTTATTATTATTATTATTATTATTATTATTTGCACTCTAAAGATGGGCAGTATGGTTATATTGATTTTTATTGTGATAAACTGTGGTCACAATATGCTTTTCTGAGGATATCTTCATATATCCTGCCAGTACTTAACACTGTCAAAATGAGCTTCATTAGTTATGCAAACTGGACTAAATAAAATGTACTTCCACTCATACTTTCATTTCTCTTAAATACAATGCTCCTGGCTCTTTTTCATTTGTTTCATCTTAATAGCTGATGGAAAAAAAATACCTAGTACACACAGTCATATGTATACAGTGGTGTGAAAAAATGTTTGCCCCTTCCTGATTCTTGATTTTTCTTCAGGCAATCAGAGGTTGGTTAGACTTGGTAGTGTGTTTTGGATCATTGTCCTGCTGCAGAACCCATGTTCATTTCGGCTTGAGGTCACAAACAGATGCCAGATGTTCTACTTCAGGAGTGTTTAGTCGACAACAGAATTCATGGTTTCATTTTCACTTTGTCACTGAGGACCATGTAGGTTTGGATTTTTTTCTCCCTTAAAAATTAAATAAAATAGTTTTTTCTTGTGTTGTCTTTTACTAATATTTAAATTTGTTTGATGATCTGAAAAATGTAAGTGTGACAAACATGGAAAAAATAAGAAATCAGGAAGGAGGCAAACACTTTTACACACCACTGTATATTGTCATGCTAGCAACATGTTTGCACTTTGCTATTTGCCAAAATTGTTTGAATTTTAAGTAGAACATTTTATATATATACTGAATAAGTTATTATTTAATTATGGTTTTGCCAAGTGACATTTTGGTAGTTTGATTGTGTGACACGAAATGATGGAAACATTGAATAATGTGGCCTTAATTTTTTTGTTATTGATATAATTGTATTGACTTTGTTAAAACTGTTATAACTAAAACAAAACTACAGTGTCACTTGGTTTTCTTTTACTATTGAAATACATACTTGGTTCACAGACGAAGTTTATGTAAAATGTGCAGAACTGAATTTTAGATTAATTTAAGTTTAACTTAAACTAACTTTAACTTAAAACATATAATTATTGTGCCAAAATATTTATATTTTCTATTAGCTTTTTGTAAGCTTGGGAATGATATATACAATGTCTCCATGACTGCAGACCTCTCATTCAAATATGGCCAGGATGGACAGCAATCATAGGAGAAAAATCTTTAAGAAAATAACTAACAAAAGCACTTTAAGAGGCTCTATTATAAAATTAATCCATAAGCTCTATGACAGCAAAAGGACTACAGGTGATCCTTGAGGTGTGTCAGGGTTTGGTTCCTCTGAATATGACGTAAATTGGATGTACATTGGAACTCGTACATGTAATGATGCTGGAGAGGCTTTATTAAACAGCACTGTGCTTTATGGTTACGGTTGGTAACAGCCGGCAACATGCATGAACAATCTCATATTACAGTAAAGCATTTAGGAAATATTGCTTCAGATAGAAATGCTCTTTTTATTGGCTTCATATTTACTTTACATTTACAGCATTTGGCAGACGCTCTTATCCAGAGTGACATGGTGAGTGGGAGGATTAGGTGCCTTACTCAAGCGCACTTCAGCCTGCTGTCCAGTTCTGAGAACTGAACCTGCGACCCTTTGGTCACAAACCCACTTCTCTAACTGTTAGCAGCTACGGCCTTCAACATACACCACACCACTAAATGCATTGCACACTGATGGTGCCTTAGCACAGTGCACTATTAACCCCCCATCTCACACACAAATCCACATGAACTCTTATTCAACACTAAAGGTAAATAAAACAAACATCTCAGCAAAAAAAGCAAACAGGGAATAAGCAGAACAGAGAGCAGCCTCTCTTTCTCCCTTCACTGCACGCACGTATGCAAACACGCGCAAACACACAGCAGTATTATCCCTCCATCTCACCCACCAATCCACATGAACTCTTTTTCAACACTGAATAAAACAAACAATACAGCAATAACAGCGAAAAACAGCACAACAAACACCCCCTCTCTCTATCTCTGCAAACAGGCAGGTTCTCCCATACTGCATGTGCTCACCTTGAGGTGCTCGCATATTACTGTAAAGCATTTAGTAGGTGTTCAACTGTATTATGCTACCGTATATGACAGTAAATTAATTTACATTATTTATTTATTTTTAAAACCAGCGACGTAACCACGAATTTTCGCAAGCCGAGTATAAGTTGAGGACCCCCTGTACAACCAAAAAATGGTTAGAACATGCATCTTCAATATATGTTCTTGTGAACCCCTGGCTTCACACAGTGAAAACAATGTTATTGAATAACTGTATTATTATAATATTATAATATTTATTATATATTTAATATAATTATAAAATGTAAATATATTATTCATACAACAGGGAGAATAAGTATTTGACGTGTCAGCATTTTTATCAGTAAGGGTATTTCTAAGTGGCTATTGACACAAAATTTGCACCACATGTCGATATCAACTCAAGTATTTAACGCATGCAAAGACATTTAAACATTTAATTCCATAAATGGAGTAATGTGTAATAAAGTGAAAAGACACAGGAAAAAAGTATTGAACACATGAATGTCATAGAAAGCCAGGAGATCCCCCAAAATCTGTCAGTATTGAGAGAGAAACCCTGCCGCCTATCAGTACTAATCGATATCAGCTGCTTTAGTCCTAATTGATGCCTATAAAGTCTTCTCATTACCCAGGAAGCACAGGAAAAACTTTATGATGGGTAAAAGCAAAGAACTCTCCCAAGATCTTTGTAGTCTTATCATTGAAAAGCATTCTGATGGAATTGGTTATAGGTGCATTTCCATTTCCGCTGCATACAGTGCTAGAAGTGAGTTTAAAACGTTTTTTTCAAACCATAATTTTAGCCTGTTAAAAAATTTAAAGTGCAGTATAAATAAAATTTATAAAAAATTTATTAAAATTTTAGAGAATATCTGTCTAACATATTTTTTTGATGAGAAGGGATACTTTACTACGATTTGAAAAAAATTTTTGTGAAAAAGCTGCATACAATCCTGTTTTTTCAGTATTGCTTTAAAAACACAGGCCCTAGAGTTTAGTCACAACAGGGATTTGGTCACGACTTGAGCTAGTGTCTGAGACTCAGAATGAGATTTGCTGGATCAAAGATGAAGTCACACAGTGGTAGCCTGTCCTGCTGTGTTGTATTCACTGTGACTGACAGAAAGAGCTCTGCAGATCAAACATATTGATGCCCACTCTACTAGATTTGTCCTAGATTGCATGCAGTAACATCCACGAGTACCCAGCACCTTC
Organism: Lepidarchus adonis; assembly: GCA_037576955.1. Taxonomy (NCBI): domain Eukaryota; kingdom Metazoa; phylum Chordata; class Actinopteri; order Characiformes; family Lepidarchidae; genus Lepidarchus; species Lepidarchus adonis. The sequence continues at coordinate 6,533 of JBBIGC010008717.1, read as the reverse complement.
TCTTCTTTCCAGCATTCATTGTCTTGTCAGAGTGGCAAAATAAAAGGAAAAATATAAATATATTGTCGCGTTCATGCCCACAAATGGCACCACATAACACTTTTTTCTTGGTGATTCACCCTCAACCGAGAGATTTTTATTTCAGTCACTCATGTTCACAGTCACTTAACGTTCACAATGGGGAATTCACTCAAACTTAAGGGTTCTTGACACAGCCTGCACCCAGTAGTCGACCATCCGTCCTGACCACGTAACAAGGAGGGATCGCACCGTCCTCATTAGGGCTCCACCTGTGCGCGTCTAAAGACCGATCTCCTTCTCTTGGGACAGGTTGTGAACACCTCAAGTAGACATTATTCACATTCACAAAGTGTTCTTTCATTCAGTGTTTTTAAAAGGGATGTCACTTAGGACTTTGTTTGGACATTACTGAGGACGTAGGGTTCTTGTGTTCCTGTTACAGCCTGTACCCAACGGTTGACCTTACGGCTATTCCCGCCTGACACGGAGGGGTCGGTACTTTCCTCTTCCGGGCTCCACCTGGGCACATCTGAGGGCCGTACTCCTCCACGAGGGCAGGCTGCAAACACACACAACACAGATAACATTAAAAAGGAGAAGGGATAAAAAGAGATAGGACCCGGTCAGGTGGTCCTTTCTTGGGCAAGCTGATCACGGGCCCATGCGCCATTCACTTTAGCGAGAGTCAGGGCTGTCTTCCTTCACTATTCCACCTTGAACACAGCAGCGGCAGTGTGGATCTTCTCCTCTTTCTGCCTTGAATCCCCTTCCTGATTCTTGATTTTTCAATCAAGGGGGCTGGGGTCAAAGTTTCCTCTTCAAGGCTCCACTTGGGAATATCAGAGGGCAGACTCTTCCTCCATGCAAGGCTGAAACGAGTCAGCTTTCTATTCAGCGGTTGCTTCTCTTCCTCCCGGGTTGGCTCCATCGGCCACTCCTTGAACTTGGCTCTTTCACCACATTCGCACCCCACAGGGGCGATGTCACTGCTCACTCACCTCGCTCTGATCTGTTGATGGATCTTTCTCTCTCTTTCCCTTTTTCTTCCTCTTTCCACTTGACCCATGGCTTCTCTGTTTTTTCTCCAAGCTTCCTCTTTCTCTTTGTTCTCTTCCAACTGTTTGTTGTGCTTGTCCTCGTCAGGCTGTTGATTGAGTAATCTGTCTTACTAGCTTTCCTCTTATTTGTCTTTGCTCACACAGCTCTTTTATCAAGCCACGGCGCCATGCTGATGAGGTGCAGACTCACCCCCAGCCGTGCAGCATTAGCCAACGCCTCCCAAGGCCATGTGTCTCTCGTTCTTACACACACACACGCAATGGTCGCTGTCCCTGGTCCTGAAGTGCTACAGCAGGCCTGAGCGGTCTTTGTTGCTGTCCCAGGTGCTGAAACAGCTCTTTTCGGTAGCAATGCCACCATCTCAGATTCTGCGCATGCGCGCCGGGAGGACGTAGCTGCTTTCTTCAATGCTTGTGTCATTTGGCTTAAGTAGTTTAAATTAAATCAATGGTTCATATGTCCAAAAGAGCACATATACTAATATATAATCTGAAAGGTATGTTGTGATGCTGTTTGTAGTTTAGCTTTCAAAACAGAGAAGCCTCTGGAGCAACTGTGGTAAGCAAAGTAAATATGTGATTTAAGATAGCTGTCCTTTTCATGCTGATCAGCAGGCAACCCATTTTCTCCCAAGGCCCTGTCCTTACCTAATACAGGAACTGCAACACTGATGTCCAGTCACTTTAAAATCTGATTTATTAAATACCAGGTCTGCTTCTGGCAGCTTTACTTTATAACTTACTTTATAAAATTATTGATTAGAGCATATTTACAGATCCATTACTGGATACACCAAACATAGTAATAAAAGCAAGAAAACAACTACATTGTTATTGTGTGTGTGTGTGTGCGTGTGTGTGTGTGTGTGTGTGTGTGTGTGTGTGTAGTCTCACTCTGAGGCTAAAGGACATAATGGATGTTTGCATATATCTGCATGTGTGGTATAGTGCCTTATACATGGAGAATACTGCCTCAGTAAAAACAAATGTGTGATTCTGTTTACTTTGTTTCAACTTTTAAGCTCCTTCTATTGCTGATCATAGATTATACATTCAGACCTTGTCACTAAGAAATAAGTAATTCTTCACATTCTAGTGCCCATGACCTTCCCCTGGAGTGTAGCACATGCTCCTTTGAATGTCACAAAAAATTCAGGAAGCCCGCAAGAGAAATTTGAAATGAAAAACATATAGAATCAGGAGAAGATGCTACCAATCATTACAAAAGCCACAAATCACAAACATTTTTTATACATTTATTGGCCTTTATTATTTGTTATTAACATCTGTTTTTGATCTTCTGTTCAGACCTAAATAAGGCTAACCGTTAACTCTACAGAAATGTAGTAGCTTGATAGAATTCCCATGGCCCACCGGCGGTACATTACATACCGGGTATGTTCTGCTCAAATACTCGACACCCAATGTATGTACATATATGTATCATATATCAATTCATAGCTAAGATTCATGAGATTCTAATTATGTATGCCAATCAAGGAAACAGTCATAACTGTAGACATAATAAACACTTTTGCCAAACCATGCTGAAAACAAGTTGACATCTCACTTACCTTTTGAAAATGAATATCCTTGCTAAGAAAAGGTTATTTTCAAACAAAAAACATATTTTTATATCACCAAGGGTCCAAACGATGTACTCCAATAAAATAGTTAGTCCACGACAAGTCTAATGTCCACAATCCACCATTATTGGCTGCTGAAACCCTCTTCTTCAAAATTCTATGATGGTAAGTTCCACACGTTTTCGACGCTAACTTCCGTATTAATTCTCCGGTCAGCCTAAAATCTTTACAGCACCCTGGTGGATTTGTCCTTGCATATCCTCAGGTTCTTTTAAAGTCAAATGATGAGGCATGAAATTTCTTTAGAGATATTATAAAAAGTATGAAGAATAAAATAAAAGAATGAGAGAAGAAAAATTATGTCCTTCCTGCAGCTGCTCTCTCGTTTCTCTGACTAAAAGAACTATGTCATCTTGAGTAGGACTCGGAGCCTGAAATCTCCTGAAGGTCAAATGGCAGACAAGAGTACACGGAAGTAAAAATCACATAAGTGTACTGATCATATTCTTAGGAAATATGTATAAGAAATATACCAAAATCCCACAGGCTGTAGCAAGCAATACCACAGTAAGGCTATATTACATTTATAATGAATAAATTAAATCAAACATAGTCAGATAGAAGCTTCAGGGACATAACTCTATATGCAACAAAATGATTTGTGGTCAAATAAGGAATTGTATCTCTTATCAGGGTTTTTTATACTAGGAGATATCGTAACCAAGATCAGTAAATTGCATTAAAAAGAATGACCAAACAAAACTAAAAGCCCAAACAATAGAGTAGTTTTAAAAGCAAGTTTTCCTGTTAAAGCAACATTGTCCTGCTTTCAAATCTGTCATCACAAATTTAAAAAGGCCTACCTGTACCGGTGCGTCCCCTAGAGGCTAGGATGAGCACAAACATGAACCCGTGAGTGAGGCATGATGGAGAATGGGCAGGTCCCAGAGTCACTAATCTCTGGACTCATCTCACAGAGAGTGGACCTGTCCATCCACCACCAGCTCGCTCACACTGTTACGACCCGTCTAAGGTCAGGTCCCAACATAAATGGGGAGAAGAGACGGGACTGAGTGATCTTAAAAAAATTAAAAATTAAAAAAATTAAAAAGTTATTGCTGTTTATTTAATTGATCATTGTTTCAACTTTGGGGCATTAGTTTCAGGAGCTGCTCTGCCAAAATAACAAATAAAAGAGAACTAACTACCTAACTACCTAACAACCTCTTTAAGGCAATCAAGAACTTTCAGCAGACACTTTTCATGAACAAGACAATAATATTGTCAGAGTAGACAATGATCTGTAGAAGGTGCACATCACCAACAGCTTTTTCCCATGAAAAAAAGTGGCTGGAGCTCTGAAGATAACTTGTGGCATTCTCTGAAACTGGTAGAAACCGAGAGGGCAAATTAAAGCTGTTTTTTGTCCTCTTCAGCCATGGTTATCTGATAATAACTACTTCAAAAGGTCCAATACTGAGAACCATTTACTGCCAGACAGACAATCCAGGGCATCATCTATGTGTGGCATAGTGTAGTCAATACAGATCCAAATGGTTCCATTTTTTTTGCGTACCAACTAGCAGTTACTGTTTGTGGCGTTGTGCATCATTAATATCGGCTGGATCTAAGTGATCTCTGGGGTCACTCAGATGGATGTGATGCTCTACTCCCTTGGCTAAACCACTCATCTAGAAAGAAGACTTTGCATTTCTGATGCCGTCTGGTTTTCCATATTTCAGGGACAGGTCTCCAATATCAAAATGTTCTGGTTCTATAGGGTCAGTAGTAGGAGAGGATGGCTGTGGCAGCACAATTGTATCTATTGCATACATTTCAGCAATAATGGTGGCAACCTAAATGAAAGTGGATCTTTGCGACTAAATCTGTAGAAGCACTGTAAGCTGGTTTGTCTCAATATCTGTGCTAGGTAGAACTCCTGGTTGTATAAACACGCCAGCAGGAAGTTGCTGTATTTCAGGGGCCTCAAACAGAACAACCTGTTCCTTTCTTTATGTAGATACCAATGTCTTCAATTTCCATCGGTTATGGACATAACCAATGGAAAAGGAAGGCATTTGTATCTATAATAACAGGTGCTTGATGACAATGTTGGGGCTCAGGGCAAATGAGAGCACAGACTACAATTCGCCCTTTAACTCCTGCCATATTCTCAGGATACTCCATATCAATCACCACATAGCCTCAGTGGTACTCTAAATTGGCAAGACTCAAAATATCTATCTTATATCTAATATGTAATATAATATCTTGCCGATTCAGAGTGGTACTCTGAAATGGCAAGATTCAAAATATCTAACTGAGAAATGGGTTGTATGGGAATGTAGGACAAATGTTTTTTGTTCCAATCCTTAAAAATTATAGTTATGTTTACCCAGAATCCATGAGTGCATCACAAGGAAATTCATTTAGGTTCACAATGAACCCACCAGTCCTTTAGGTAAGTTACTGCCTGTGTCAGTGGTCTCTACTTTGTTTACCCTCGCTATACAGTCATTGCCCGTTTTAGTGTAATCTCTTATCCCTTCTGGGCCAACTCATACTTGATGTATGAGCCTTTTCACTACTTTCTGGGCATTTTCAGGAGTTGCACATGCTCATTGGGGCTTGCGAAAGCCAAGAGGGTGACCGGGGACGGCCTGACTAAATTTCCGTTTCTACTAGACTCTGTCGTGTATTCTCTCTCTCCTCTTCCTTCTTTATCTGAAGTTTTCTGTACTGTTGGTCTTCCTTTTCTTTTCTCTCGCTTTCTCTTTCTCTCTCTCTCTCGCTGACGGTGTGTGGTAAACACACACACACAGACCTACACAACCACAGCAATCGCCCGACAGAAAAGAGAGGAGACAAGTTAGACTCAATGAGTTAAACACTCAAAATACCAAATTACCGGCTGGTGGAAACCTTGTAATTTTAGTTTACAGCAATGACACAGCAATGAGTGCTGTGTCTTTTGAGGTTTATATGGGCACCAAAGCAGGTGGTGGTGATTACCGCTGATTAGTGGTTTGCTACTGACCCCCACAGTTAGTGACTGGTACTGCAGCGGTTCATACTGCCGGCTGTGGTAGTGCATCTGCCCTGTCTGGCCTGGAGGGGTACTGCAGGGGTTTGTTGGCGCGCACCCCTTACAGGTTTAGTCCTTTGTTCATTCAGCTTTGTTTTTAGGTCTTGGATCTCTGCTCTGAGGTCAGTTCTGTGTCTCTGATTTGACTCAGATTTTTTCAGCCTGTACAGCATGTACATGTTGGCAAGGCGTAGGTTTTCACAGACGTCTAGCTGCTTCATGCTCTTCTTCTTCACAAATCTATCTGAGTAAGTTTAAAACTGTTGGAGGATTGGGTCTTCTACCTCTTAGGTTACCTCTTTAAGCTAAAGTTGTAATGTGCTGGCGAGGGCCCAGCACGGATATTTAATTGAACCCAGATGCAGAGGCGGCCAGTAATATAAAACAAACAAATAAACCAACAAATAAAAACAAGGAAACTGGCCAAGAACTAAATAAAATAAACCAAGGTGGATCACCCCTTACCCTAACTTCACCAAACGGGGAGTGATCACTGACTCGCCTTGAGCGAGGATTAAACCCACACCTCCGCGCTTCCCAGGCCTGTGCTCTATCTGACGCGCCACTGGGCCGCACCCTCGAAAACCACTGCAGATAAGCAAGGCCGGAGCGCCGAAATCGGAGGTGGGGCAGATAACCAAACGTGGGAGACCAGCCGCTTCCGCAGCGATAACGGCAGGCCCTCCCAAAACAACAACAAAATATAAAAAAGAAGGAAATATAAAGACACCGCGTTTTTTAGCGGTGAGAGGGAGCTCTGTGACTCAGCAGCGCTGAGAGGGG
>JBBIGC010008671.1:0-13382 GCA_037576955.1 Lepidarchus adonis | reverse complement strand
CACACACACACACACACACACACACACACACACACACACACACACACACACACACACACACACACACACACAGACTTTTCTGTGTTTCATTTTTCATTCCAGAAAGCAATGCCTTCTTCTCCAACATTAGTATTAGGAGAAAATGGGTTTGCCACACATTACTACACTGTCAAAAGGCCTAATTTCATAAATATCAATATAATCACTGCATCAATATTCATATTGCAACAAACCTGTCCACAATAAATACCAATATTGATTTATTGAACGCAGTCCTAATCCTAACACAGCTGATTCAGCTATCCACATTCTTCTGAAGAGATTAAATGCTTCACTTATCTGTATTTCAGACTTAGTCACTCTTTTCAACTAAAATCAACTAAAAAAACTGTACTGTGTACACCTAAAAGTAAAAAATTGTTTTTTATATATAAATATTTTGTTATGATCAGATATTGGCTTTTTCTTTTGTTGTGGAATCTTTAAATCAGTGAAATGGTTGCATGTTTTTTCTTGACATTTCTGACCAGCTTAATTTCAACCGTCTTAGTCCGGCTCATTAGTGTAGCGTGTTAAACCAGGAACTCATCATTACATAGCGACTGTAAACAAGTTTACTACAGTTTCTCATTAGGTTGGATAGGAATGTCTATGATCTTGGTTAACCTAGCAACAGTTGCTCTGAACAAATGCATTTGTGGGTGGAGCATGGATAGGTCAGTGTAATTAACCTTTGCAGGAAAATAGATTTTAAGGAAAAGACTTTTGACCACTGAACTAGAAACTGGGGTGTACTGCATGTGCATTGATTATTTGAGAGTTACATTGAAAAGCCCCTGAATGAATCTGTACTCTTCCAACTCCTTATTCAGTCACGTAGTGCAAGAAGCAGTTCTGCTACTTTCGTTGAACTGTTGGCCTACTACTACAGCCATACTGAGTCAAAGACTAATGAGGATAACAGGATTACTACAGTTTCATCCTATAAGAGCGTGTTGAACAACAGTGTAGCATACTACAAAAAGACAGTACTGCAGTACAGGAAAGAATATACCCTGATGATTATTTTATTTCCACTTACAATTCCTATCTGTAAGCGCAGATCACTGCTTATCTTATGAAATCCTTTAGTTTAGGGCTCTCAAGCCTAGAGATCTGAAATTATTTTCACAATTTCCTTGGGTTTGTTCTTCAAATATGTTAGAGTTTAAATCCCTTTCAAGAGGATAACAAAACTGCAGTCAAGAATATCATGCAAATGAAACTGTGAGAGGCTGAAGGTACAGCAGAGGGAGAGGAAGTCTGTAATTATCACAAATGGCTGCAAAATGTAGCATGTCTTAGTCAAAAAGAGACAAATTACTTGTGTATGTACAGACATTGCATGATAAGCTTACTACCCTACAGATCACCCACATTTGTGGTGGTTTATCAGAAAAGTCTACAATCTGAAGTGGATTTTAGAGTGAAACAGACAATTTCTGCTTGTAACAGTAATAAGTTGGCACATCAGAGTGGCCGAGTTGCTAAAAAGTTATTGTTTGTTTTCAATTACAGATCTATAATAGATTATTTTATTTTCGGTGAGCGGAGTTGTGTTCTGGGCTTTGGTAGATGGATCATAGCCTCCAGCTGCAGTGGATTTAACTATCGACATGACATTTTCTGCATTGACATATACATATTTTAATTTAAAAATGCAAGTGCGTATGTTATCAGGTATATATACTTTAGTCAATGATGAGCCTTCATTTATTTGTATGAAATTGTCACCCATAGGAATCCGTTCAACTGTGTGAATCTTACTCTTAGAACTGAATGCTTTTTTCTGATTTGGACTTTATATCCTAAGCTGAATGCTTTTATTTAATTGATTGTTAATCTTGGATTAATTCTACAGAATGAACCTGCTGTAATATCTGGAGGCTACCTCTTTGCTTTAGTCACCTCTCCATATTAAGCTTTCCGTTTTTTGCACCCACTCTTTGAAGCCATGGATTGTGGAGGCTTTAAAGGAGGTCATACAAGAAATAGACTGTAACTGTAGGCAGGAACACACTGCAACCACTGATCTAGTGGGCCTTTCTCTCTTTTTTCTTCTTCTCGTAAAGTCTCGCTAAAAATAGCCTAGATTTTTTTCAGGCTCTTTCTCACACATAGTAAGGGCATTGTGGGTATTGTGCAGACATGTTAGTTGTTTACAGGAAGTGATAGAGCTATACCACCCTTTGCCATATTTTTACTGCATTATGTATTCTCAGGAACATTTTTGTGTTCTTTATAATGGTGGCACAGCCTACACAAATAGACATTATCTTTCTTCATCTCTTGCTTATTCTACTCCATTGGCTCGTTGGCTCAGCGCTGCAGTGATTGTGTGAAATGAAAAGAATCAAGTATCTCATAGCCATTTCGAATTTCGACCTCATATTTGATTCACTTCAGATTAGATTCAATTCAGAATACACAAACTAGACTATGACATATTTACAGCAGTCTAATATAAGTATAATATTTTTTAAATTTAAAAACAGCTAGTTTGTTTATACCAACAAAAGAGTGTATACAGTTATACTGATTATAAAGTTATTACATATTTTGATGTACTAATCTCACCCTCTTCACTCTGGTCTTCACTATATCCATGTCCACATCTGCACACATGAGAGCTAGTTCCAAATCCAAGCTTTTCTTAGCAAGATGTCGTCTTTAACTCACACTTTTCCTCCTCTCTGACAGTGGCTATATTTTACACATCCTATGTGCTTGTTGTCTCACTAACTTTACAAGGCACTGATGTTCTTTGTCATTAAAAAATGTTTTTAATTTGCATAGCATGTTTAAAACAATGGACTTTGCACCCATTTGTTTCTTGCTGCGTAATAAAAGGATTAAAATGAAAGAACACATAAAACAAACAACAAAAGAAGAAAAAAAAGAAAACACAAAAGGTTCCTAATGTCTTCAGCTGTCATTGAAGAACTTTGAAACTGAGCAATTGGCAACAGCACAGATGGGGAATAAACTCAAAGCTAGAGATATATTTATTAAACAATATCGTGTAGATGTAAAGGGTCATAAACTTGTACCAGAGGTGATGTAGATATACAAAATGTGTTTGATCCTTTTACAGTTACCACTTGTTAAGTTTTCCTTTGTGTTTCCTCATTAAGCATGTGGGACATTACCCTTGTGGGACGTTTTTTACTGTTACTGGCTCTGGCTTGCTTACTGAGATCATTCAGGCCTTGACAAAGCTGCTTTGTGACTATATCTGTTGTAAAAGTGGCTGTAAAAATAACATTGAGCTAAATGAAATGGGTTTTTATTTTCACTGCAGTGAGAAAGTTCTCTGAGCATCTTTGTTGTAGGTTTCCACACTGATATGTTATTGTAAGCTTTGATATCATTGGCAAATTGGAACAGTTGTTCTACCTCAAGGGTGTCAAAAGAGGACAGACTGAATGCAACAAACAGCTGTATAAACCTGACTGTCTCTTTCTCTCTGCCTGCCAGTCTGCAGCTTGACTTGATGTTATATAAGCACATGCAGACAGCAGTGACGCACCACACGTTCGTCAAAGCAAAGGCCAGTGTGGGGTTTTGGCACTGTCACCTGTTCCAGTGGATTGGGCATCATTTATTATGAGGGTGTCAAACTATTTAGAATATTTATTGCATTTTGAAACCATAATCGCTTTTGCAGTTTATCTGTTTGTTTTGTTTGTTTGTTTGTTCGGTTCAGTTCTCACAGTCTAAAACAAACATACATTGGAACACAATAACATGCAGACATAAGCAAATATAATAATCACCAGCGAGGACTAAGACACAGGGATATACATACTGTGACTGTACACGAGACACCTGGTGAGGGGCGGAGACGGAACAAGAAGACATGACCAGACCAAACACACGATTAAAGAACCGTGAGAAAACAAGACCATGACAAATACAACCAGACCAAAATTGTGACGCTAGAAAATGCCCTGTTGAGTTTTTGTTTGCAACATTTTTTGTTTTAATACCAGTAGCAATCTTCTTCCTTTTAACTTTTTTAACTTTTCTTGAAAATGAGCCATTTTCAATTGAAATGCTTCACATTAATATTAGATACTGAAATATTTTCTCACAGCTGACATATCTATTTCCAAACATGTGCTTTGCTGTATAGTTGTGGCTACTAACATCACATTCACTTTCACATGACAAGCTTCTATTTTACATCCTTTCTATGAGATTTTTCTTACAGAAGTAGATAGAATTTGCTCTAATTTGTGTCTAAGGCAACATTTCCTTCTGGTAAAAGCCAAGTACTGATACTGGCTACCTCTGTTTTCTGCTATATAGTTGACATAACTTTTAATCTCTAAGGACCTATCAGCAGGTACATGCTTCTTTTCCCCACACTTATAACAGTATTCCTTATATGTTAGCGTCAAGGTAGAATGACCTGTCCTTATAGATTGGCATAAAAGGTAGTAACAGACCATGACAGTTTGTAAGTAATATAAAAATAAATAAATTAATAAATAAATAAATAGTATTTAATAAAAGAACACAACTGTTGTAAACATGCTAAATGCTCTTTTAACTGTGATTCTGAAGGTTCACAGGTTGAAATGGGATTTCCTGGTTTGAATACTGAAAAAGCATTTTTCTAACAATTTACCCTGAAGGTGGAGATCCATTTTAAAGGATTACAACTTCTTTGAAGTGGATACATGGGAGCAGCTTGCTTGAATTTTATCACTAGCTCACTAGCTAATGCCAGTGGGCTAATGCAGATGAAAGAAAATAGCTGGGAGTATGGATGTTTTTGGCGTGTTTGCCTGTAGATCAGTGGCTGGCGAGCAGCCATGATTGTAAGACTTCCCAGTGAATGCATGACGATGAGGCTGAGAGGTACGGTGCTGCACCACTTAACATGACATACAGCATTAAATGTTAAAAGACGACAAGGCCAGGTTGGACTCCTGCCTTTGGATGGTTCTGACATCTCTGCTCACATCTTCTTGATGATTCAATGCACAGTTGTTCTACCCATCATCCTAAAAACTGTTAATGACTGTTCATCATGAAATAAAGCGCAGCTTTTTTCTAATGATGTTTCAAGGTTTTGACATGACAGCAACAGTCATTTTGTTGATATTGCATTGTCTGGACAGACCCTGGATAGACAATCTCAGGCCGTTGCTGATGCTGTTGTTTTGGAGGAATGTCACCCTGACCCTACAGCCTTTAGTGCTGCAGTGCTAAGAGAGAGTGACCACGAAGCTTCTTTTAGAGGAGGGCCTTAATTAGATTTGACAAAAGCTGTGATCTCTGGAAGTTGTTTTTGCGCAGTGCCTGTTTAAAAGATGATACAGCTCCCACCTTTTGTTGGTGTGTGTTCATGCATTTTATGCCTTGAGGCGGCCTCAGCCTTTCAAAGGATGTGCAAGCGATACCACAAGGGCTGTTTCTCACTGCAGGAGAGTTGAGGCCCTTGATGGCATAGTGTGTGTGTGTGTGTGTGTGTGTGTGTGTGTGTGTGTGTGTGTGTGTGTGTGTGTGTGTGTGTGTGTGTGTGTATAACTGTTGTGGAGCTGCTGAGGTCATTTTGGAGTGTCCAGTACACTCGTCCAGTGCTTTTCCCTCCCCCTCTCTCCTCTTTAGCAGTCATCTGGCGGGTTTGCGGCACACTGCAGCCTCTGTTCTCTTCTCCTCTCTCTTTTCCCTCTCACACATTCCCTCCTTGCTCTCCCTTTTTCAGCCCCTTCCGCAAACAGCCTCACGCCTTCCACCTCCTCTTTCAGACCACGCTGACTATAATCTTCTCTGCTTGTCTCTAAATGTTTGTCCCCTCATTAACATGCTGCCCTCTTTCTCTCAGCCTCCCGTCCTCAGCAACTTTTCCCTATTAAATCTTTCTTTTCGATACTTTACTTCCCATTTCACCGTCATCCCCATATCTGCTGCATTAGCATAGCCAAAAAACAAGTTCATATTTTCACATTACAAGGACTGAAATTTCCTTTATAAGTTTTCATTGGGGGAGTTTAATAAAAAACTTAATTATTCAGAGCTTTTGAATTGGTGCACCGGTACATTGCATTTAGCACTCAAGTCATGGAAAAGATTTAACTTTTTTTGTCAAAAAAGAGTCTAGGTAAAAAGTGCCATGTCAGAAATTAGGAGAAAGCTATTCAGTTAAGAAATATAATATAAATTTAATTTTAAAATACTTTGAGGTATTGAGAAGCAGTAAATACTCATGCGCGCAGGCTGGCAGCCATGTCTTCAGTGTTCTCTTCAGGCTCTTACCTCCCTTATCATCTAACTCTTTTTCCTCCGTTGTTTACGCAGCCATTAAAACCGCAAATTGTGGCTTGGGAGGCAGCGGCTGTCGTTGCCTGGGGGTGTTAACCCAGCCACTCACAGGAAACAACGTTCTGTTCCTCCATTATTAATTCATGTTTCTGATTGTTATGGTCTTGTTTCTTTAAGCGGGTGGGTAATATGACTTGGCTCCTTCCATGCCAAGCCCTGTTTCTCTATTTGCTTTGATAACTGGCACTGAAATGAGTTTCCTGGAGCTACGTTTTGGAGCCCACCCGCAGCTCCGGGAGTCAGGGAGCTCTGAATGAGATGGGTTTACTCCCTCCAGTGTATCAGACACAGTGATAGCTGTACTGCAGTTATATATGTCATCACACTGTCTCACTATTATGTGCTTTGTTTTTCAACACTCTTTTCAGGATGTGATTTTTTCATGTCTTGTCTTTTTTTCCCTTTTCTTTTCTTTTGTTTTCTTTTCTTTTCTTCTCTTTTACTTTCTTTTCTTTTTCTTTTTTCTTTTTCCTTTTTTTTTTTTTTTTATAAAAGAATCTTCTGCCCAGTGTAGTTGTCTTCAATTTCACCCCTAGCTAAGCCTGTTTTTGTTTTACAATAGCACTAGCATTGGGAGTTTAAATGCTAGCATGTGCTTGCTGCAAGTCAATCACTGCATATATCTGAATATTTTAAACAATTATTTTTAGCTCTGTTATCAAACAATATTTACTATATGATACTGCTGTTTCTTCTGCAGATTTTATCTCACTATATAAAGTTCTGCCTGTGCAACAGCTTTTGTCTGTAAGGAGGCAACCAAAACACAGAAGCCATATTGCCACCGATATGTAAAAAAAATCTTATCACAATTTCTTTTTCATATCAGTTGATATTGATATATATTACAATATAAATAAAAATCACAAATTCTGTCAAGTTTAAAGTTTACTTTTTACTCCTAAGTGAAATGTGAAAGTATTATAAGTTTCATTCTGGTGTAAAAGATTTATTTTCTGTCAGAAGATACTGTACTGTAGAACATTATACATCTGTATACCAGATTGATAAAATAGGTATAATATAATAAAGTAAAATTTTATATCTAACCAGTCAGTAGTGTTACAGAAAATTAAATTCTTTGGTCAGTTAAAAAAAAAAAAAAAGTCAATTTTGATCAGTCAAAAGCTTTCAGATTCTACAGGAGAACACAATACAGGTTCTGCTGGAGAACACACTATAGGTTCTGCAGGAGAACACACTACAGGTTCTGCTGGAGAACACACTACATGTTCTGCAGGAGAACAAACTACAAGTGATTTGACATTTTCTTCAGGCACTGCCGATATGTAGCAGACACTGTGGGTCATTGTGGATGTGTGTAGGAAAAGCTGGGCCATTGTGGTGTGGCTTTAGCGACCCCGGCCTCATCTAAAATTGTATTAGGGTTAGGCCCTCAGGGAGTCTTTGTGTATGAGACTGTTGCTCCTTTTCCCTACCCTTTTTATGAGTTTAGAACCACAACTGAAGGAATCATATGAATGCCTAAATGGTTCTTTGTCTAGTTCCTCTTTATGGTAGGTAACATATTATGTATATTATATATATTATATATATATTATATTATACTGTTTTTATACAGTATCAACAATGAGTCTACTATTATGATAAAAACCTATTTAGCACTGTATAGAACCCTTGTACCCTTATACTCCCTTAGTCCACTATGTTATGTCCATTCAGAGAAGTGAAGCCGTCATAATAGCCACTGTATACAGCTGTTCTGGATCTTATTGAACAAAAAAACAACAACAAATGGGTTCTGGCTCTTACAGAAACAAGGCTACACATATACAATATGAAAGGCATACACATTTTCAAATCTTCTGGTGCAAAAGTACCAAATCTACTCCCCATCTTGACAATGGATGTAATCTCGCAACCAGAATGATGTGTCTCACACACACCTCCACCATAGCTACTGTTTACATTTCTGTATAAATAAACACATACAGTGGGTAAGATAAGTATTGAACAGATATTATGTGTTATTGTGTGTAAATTGTGTGCTATTGACATGAAATTCTCATCAGATGAGAACCCATCCAATCCACACATGCAAAGAAATCAAACTGTAAATGTCCATATGTTAAATTATGTTTAATAGGAATTACATGGGGCAAAAGATATTGAATAAATGAAGAAAAAAAAATTCAAACAATAGGCTGACCAGCTGAAATCTATCAGTAATTGGAAAGCAACCCTGCCACTTAGTGCAAATGAATATCATCTGGTTCAGTCTCAGGTGATGTTCCATGCAAGATTTAAGACCTGGTATTAGCAGGTACAGTTGTTTGAAAGAAAACAATAAGTAATGCACTCAGCCACCATGGTCTGTGTGCAATCTCATCATGCAAGACGCCATTGCTGAAAAAAAAGCATCTTGGTAAAAAGGCACTGCACATCACCCCAAAAACACAAAAAAAAAAAACAGAAAAGAGATGCTGCAACAAATAGACAGCAGTATCTAATAGTAGCCAGGTAACACCCCCCAGCTTTCACGGGCACACGCCTCCAAGCTTTCACTTTCTACATTCGTGTTTTAACAGAATTTATTCCCTAAAAGGTATGAAATGGCATTTGGTGCTAAACCACACAAAACCATTCGGTGCAAAACTAATTCCATTCATGTCAATGTTTTCCATCCATGTCCATCCAAAGCCAATGACAATGAGAATACTGCTGCACTGAATCAGTTAGTGGCTGGAGTAGCGTAACCAATCAAGTGGCTGGGATAGATTAACCAATCACGTGCCTGGAATAGAGTTACCAATCACGTGCCAGGAAGAGTGAAAAGAAGCCAGATCCAGCAGATTAATTAAAGGAAGGATTAATGGAAAAACGTACTTCGACATTGTTGGTAAAAATCCACTGCCATCTACCAGGATGTTGAAAATGAAAAATGTGTGGACGTTTAAGCAAGACAGTGATCCCAAACACACAGCCAAGGAATCTCTCAATTCAGACAAAGTGTGCTGTGATGTGTTCACAATGACAAATAATCACTTTCACTTTCACTTTACTTTTTCTCTAAGTCTTTTTATTACACATAACCTAATGTATGGGCATCTATGGTTTGATTGCTTTGCCAGTCTCTGTTGGATGGGTTGGACATCTGGTGAAAATGTAATGTCAACAGCAGCTTTAGAAATATATTTACTTAGAAAATTAGTGACGTGCTTATTTTACCTGCTGTATGTATAAAGAGACATTAAATGCGAGGGCTACTCAGTCAGAGATCGGTGTAGCACATGGACACAGTTTCTCATTGTGATTAAACCAGGTTCCCTATTCTCAAGGATTAACGTCACAACCAGACAGATTACAGTACTATGGCTCATTGCCTCCAATCCCCCACCTTGGCTTCATGTCTGAATAAATTATAGTGTTTGGGCTTCTGCTGTCCATTGACTTGATTAGTTTTGCTAGTGCAGATCTTCAGTTTTGCTAGTGCAGATCTTCAGTTTTGCTAGTGCAGATCTGATGCCAGGTTTGCTCAGGTGAAGGAAGTGAGGAGAACAGAAAGGAGCAAGCTGACTCAGTCAGGCAAAAACAACAGTTTTGAGTTCATTCTCTTACCACTGCCTGACAAGATAAGACCACCCTGTCAGACCATCCTGCTTGTGTATGACCTTCCCTTGAAACAATGCCTGTCAGCCTCATCAGGATGCTTTTGTTCAGAGTGTGCAGACCTCTCTAAGCTTCTTCTGTAGCTAGCTCTGACAGCTAGCATGGTCTGTTTGTGTAAGCATGCTGTGGTTGTCTTTTCTGGTCTGTGCTGCTGTTCAGTGATGGGGCTGCATGATTTCAGCAAAATGCTTTTTGTGTTTATAATACTGCAATGCCAATTTGACTGGAGACGCATTCAGAACAGATTAATATAATGTGGTTTAAAAGTGTTGTTGTGATTTACCTTGTAACCAGTGATGTATGAAAGACAGGAAGGAAATGAAGGATAAAGGAGGAAGGGACTGGGTGAATAAAGGTTAAAGGTGGTGAACAGAGATGCATGATGTTGAAAGAAGGAGAGGAACTGAGAGCTTGTGTGTAATGGACGGTACATGAGAGTGATATTTATTAGTAGGCCGATACATGGCAGAGAGATTAATGCCGTGCCTGATCCCTCCTTCTATCAGGACACTCTTCTATAAGCAGCTCTCTCTGTAAACAATGGCAGATGTCTTTGTACTGGAAAGGTGCCATTATAACCCCCTCTTCTTTTGTTGCACAAATTCTAAATCAATACCACATTTTTGTTTGTCTTGATGGGAATGCTAACTATGGTATTTCTGTGTTAAGTAACTTAAGTCTTAAGTACTCTATTCTTTTAATTCAATTAAAGAACAAAAGTACTCGCTTGTGAGTGTACTCAGATATCGAAAGTAAATTTACTAAATTATTTGAGATCTTGTATCAACTTTGACCAACAAGGTCTATTAAGAAGCCTTTTTGTGACTACAGACATGAAGAAATATGCTCATAAAAATAAAATAAAATTTTGTATGATTTCTTTCAATACAATAGTATAATAGACAAGGACTTTTCCACATTTACATTTTTTCTTGTGACATCAAATGCAAAAATCTGGAAATTTTAAAAGATTTTAAAGATATTCTCAAATAGTCTAATAAGACACATTATTATCAGTCATGTGCGGGCGTACAATCTTGTCCCTGGTGTCGTTAGACAGCTCTCTGGTCTTGGCCATGGTGAAGGTTGGAGTCTGACTGTTTGAAGGTGTTGGCAGGTGTCTTTTATACAGATTACAAGTCTAAACAGTTGCAATTAGCACAGGTAACGAGTGGAGGATAGAAGAGCTTCTTAAAAAAGAAGTAACGGGTTTGTGAGGGCCAGAATTCTTGCATGTTTGTAGGTGCTAAATACTTTATACAAATAATTATACAAATAAATTATTTAAAAATCATACAATGTGATTTCTTGGATTTTTTTATATTCTATCTCTCACAGTTGAAGTGTTCCTATGATGAACATTCCAGACTTCTCTCATATTTTTAAGTGGGACTTGCAGAAGTGGTTGCCCCACTTTACATACAAATACAAACAAAAATAAAAGTACTGTACTGTAAGTACTGTAAAAGTACATTATGGGCATGTATTCTTAGTTCACCCTGTCAAAGCTTAAAAGATTGTGTGAGAGACTTAAAGGAGATGCTTTCTGAAATATCAGGAAATAATTAGACTCTAGAAAAAAAATCTCATTTCTCTTTTCAGTTTCTAAAATTTCTCCAACCTAGCTAACTTTTTTTTGCACCACAGCATGTTTTTTCTGATTTTTTCTTGGCTTATACGCCCATCTCTGTTTTCCGGAAAGGGAGTATCCAGCCTTCTATTGTAAAGGAGAAGCTGCCCAGATTGCCAGCCCTAGTTCCTTATTTACAGTTTCACATTTATTTTCAACAGACAATCGATTGCATGGTTTCCACTTCCAAATAGCAGTTAATGAAGAAGATGGTCAGAAATTGAAGTGTGAAAAATGTAATCCTAGGGTGCTGTATTTTCCAGATAAATGAAGTCCAGTGAAATCTAGCTAGCTAGCACTTCTTAAAATAAGATGGATGCTTGTTTGGACTTTATTGGGCTCTTTAGAATGCTGCTTGTAGGGACGTGGATTGGTTGTGGGTGTAAATCAATGACCACTCTCTTAGGCTACTCCTGCTGTGCCATTAGTCTTAGACTTAGAGAGACAAACACTTAAAATGCTTTAAACAGTAAAGCACTGCTACAGATACACACTCTTCTTCTTCTCACCTTTTGCTATTGATGGAGAATCAGCTGGCAGATGGCCGAAAACCTCATTTCACTCTGTACTTTGATTTTTATGTGGAAACACATCAGACACAACGCACCATGATAAGTGGAGTTCTATAACAATTGAGTTGTAAGTTTTGACAATATAAATTACTGAGCAGTCTCTCCATAATCTTTTTTCCAAAAAAAGGTCTATGCATAATAAGCAAAATTCAGGTTAAAAGTTTATTTTAGCCTCAGCCTGTGCTTATACATGCATTTGTCCAGCTTTTTCTGTTAGAAAGGCCAAATGTATAGTTTAAAATATGCACTTCCATCATGTGGAATGCTATCTAATCATTGCAGATTGATTGCGAATGTAAATTTTATTTATTTATTTATTTATTTAGACTATGAAGTAATTGTGTTCAATCAGGTAATTGTTACAGGACCTTCCTAACATGCAAGCGGAATGACATCACACTCATTGATCAATGTGGAGTCTGGAAATGATTGATTTATCAATTGATTGACTGTCATGGTAAACAGATGTAGGTCAATAGTGTGCACTAGAGTTTTATTTTTTCTTCTACTCCATTCATTCAATTGTTCTTGTTGTGCTGTTTTTGACTCTTAAAGCAGATTGTTATGGCTAATGGTGTATTGTGTCCAATTCACTCTTATTGTTTGACCTGTTTCAGATTACTTAAATACTCCTCATAGTTATTAGCAGATAATTCAGTAACTAATATAATCAAAAGTGACAGCCCTATAGTATTTTTTGAAGAAAACTGGATTTGTTGATAATGTGATACAGTTGAGGGCAATGTTAATAAATGTTCTTCTGTATCTTTGGGCACTAGATAGACATGGCAGTTTTGCAACATCTCCCTTGTAAAACAAAATGCAGGTCATAATCCACAACTTCCTGTTGTTGTAGCTGGCTTCCTGTTTCTTCTTTGGGCTATACTCTTTTTGTGAAAGAGCGAGAGAGCGAGAGAGACCACATGCTGTTACATTCAAACAATGCCTTTGAATGTCTGGTTTATGTTCAGTAGTAAGAACAATCACTTAAAGCATATTCTTACTGTCATGATCACCACTTTACAAATGTAAGTCATCCTAGATGTTTATTGCAGCATTATTCTCAATTTTTTTAATTTTGAAATTGAAATAGGTCTGTATTTAGAGTTTTACCAGGAGGGGAGTTCTAGAGCTGGTCAAGATTACAATATTTGTTGTTATTAGGATAAATTACATCA
>JBBIGC010008662.1:0-11678 GCA_037576955.1 Lepidarchus adonis | reverse complement strand
ATATTATCACCATGCTCTAACCACAGCATTACATTATCACCATACTCTAACAACATTATCACCATACTCCAACCACAGCACCGCATTATCACCATGCTCTAACAATATTATCACCATGCTCTAACCACAGCATTACATTATCACCATGCTCTAACCACAGCACCGCATTATCACCATGCTCTAACAATATTATCACCATGCTCTAACCACAGCACCGCATTATCACCATGCTCTAACCACAGCACCGCATTATCACCATGGTCCAACAATATTATCACCATACTCTAACCACAACATCACATTATCACCATGCTCTAACCACAGCATTACATTATCACCATACTCTAACATTATCACTGTCCTCAAACCTCAACACCATGATATAACCATGCACTAACCACAGCATTACATTATCACCATACTTTAACAGCATAATCACCATGCTCTAACCACAGCACCACATTATCGCCATACTACATCATCACTTTCCAAAAACCTCAACACCATGATATAACTATGCACTAACCACAGCATTACATACTCACCATACTCTAACCACATCATCACATTATCACCATACTACATTATCACTGTCCTCCAACCCCAACACCATGATATAACCATGCTCTAACCACAGCATTACATTATCACCATGCTCTAACCACAGCACCACATTATCACCATACTCTAACATGATCACTGTCCTCGAACCTCAATGCCACATTATCACTGTATTCTAACCTCAACACCATGCTATAAACATTCTCTAACCACACCATCACATTATCACCATGCTCTAACCACAGCATCACATTATCACCATACTCTACCAACATTATCACCATACTCTGACCACAGCATATTATCACCATACTCTAACCACAGTAGCACATTATCACCATACATAACATTATCACCATGTTCTAACCAACATTATGACCATGCTCTAACCACAGCATCACAATATCAGCATACTCTAACATTAATGCCATGCTCGAACCACAGAATCACATTATCACCATACTCTAACCACATTATCACCATGCTAGCATGCTCCATGCTTAGCCTCACAGA
The DNA here is from genome assembly GCA_037576955.1 of Lepidarchus adonis. Classification (NCBI taxonomy): domain Eukaryota; kingdom Metazoa; phylum Chordata; class Actinopteri; order Characiformes; family Lepidarchidae; genus Lepidarchus; species Lepidarchus adonis. The sequence continues at coordinate 10,604 of JBBIGC010008662.1, read as the reverse complement.
CCGAACGGAATACTGCAACACTACATACAGTGTAAAATAGTACACAATCGATAGAGACAGTAATCAAGTATGTTATGCATAGATAGTGTGAGATTTGGCAGCAAAGAGAAAAAAAACTCACAAACCTACATCACACACACTCTACCCATCCAGACCATGCAGAGCAATTCTTCACACTTAAGAACTTTCATTACCGTCTTTCCTCTTAAACAGAAGTGTGTTTTTATCTTTCAGAAGGAACATGTGTACCTTACAAATATGTATGAAGATATCGATATTGTGCCATTTTGAGGAAAAGCACAAAAAAACTGTCAAACATCAGGCTGGATCCATTAAATGCGCAATTTCCAATAAAGCCAATTGCCCATTTCTCCCAAATCCAACATGTCAACTGTGAGAACGCACTGTATGGATCTATCATGCCATTATCACTAAGATAATTAACATTGCCTCATTTGAGGCATATCATTTGCAAGGTGCCAAAGACAGACATGTATTTTTAATGTATTGTTTAAAAGAATAAATACATTTACTTTTTGAAATTGTGATTTCGGGCTTTTTCATGCTTACAGCGGTAAAGTGTGAGACAGCCTATAGATATTCTTCCTCTATTTTTTATATTTGTCAAACTGAATGGTTTCAGATCCTCAAATATAATTTACAATACAATACAAGGAGAACACAAAGAAAGTGGTTATTTCACTGAATGCAGATATTGAGTTTGGCATCATCTACACCACCCAGGTGAAAAAAGGTTATAGCAACCATCAGTAGCAACAGCTGGAACCAAAATCAGCCTTTAACATCACTGTGGAGGAACTCTGGACCACTCTTCAATGCAGGACTGGTTTGATTGATCCACAGTGGGTGGTGATTGAGCATGAACTCCCCATTTAAGGTCCTGGCACAGTCACTCCACAGTCCACTTCATTTTATTTCTTTTGAGCTGTTCAGAGATGAACATGCTTTTGTGCTTCATATTGTCACCTTGCAATTCTCCTATGGATACCAGTTTTGCCCAATCAGTGTCCCATAACACTTCACTAACCAATATACATACAAAAATATACCATCTCATGTTTATCTTGTTAATTTGAACTTCCTCTAAATGCTCTTTTTCTGTTGTCACTCTTCTTTATTTGTTATTCTGGTTTTCTTTAAATCTGTATAACAAATTATATATTGTAATGCATTTGGACCTGCATCTTGATGTATGAAAAGTGCTCTATAAATAAAGCTTATTTTAAGCATTATTATTAATATTATTATAATAATAATAATAATTATTATTATTATTATAATAAAAGGCCATTCAAGTGTGGATAACATTTTTCTCATCATTCTCCAAATCACTTGCTGGAGCTGATACCAGTTGACTATGAGCCGAAGCCTCTGTGCCTCCTTTAAGTGAAACGATGGTTTAAAAAATGCATTTTGTGCTTAATCAAGTTTTCTTTGTCTTGTATTGTATTCTGTTTGAAGATCGGAATCGATTTAGTGTGACAAACATGCAAAAACAGAATAAATCAGTGATTTATGTCTATATAGCCCAGCAATAGAAGCTGAAAACTAATTCGTCCCTCATGACAGGTGACAGCAATGGCCCCTGGGTAAGACTCCAGTTCCACTCATAATAAGATCATATGACTGAAATCAAAGAAATCCCCCTATTAGTGTCCCACATAAACACATATGAGAGAGAGAGCGAGAGAGAGAGGAGAGAGAGAGCGAGAGAGAGAGGAGAGAGAGAGAGAGAGAGAGAGAGAGGGAAAGAGTGTGCAAGAGAAGGACCAAGAAGTACGAGTGGCTGGCAGAACCTCTGGGTGCCCTTGTGACTCTGGTTCAAAATTAAACCCCAAGACCGTCCCTGCCCATTTCCCCCCAAACACGGCCTAATTTAACCTTACACACTCTGAAACTCCTGTTTAAATCGCTTCAGAACGTAATCAAATAAACGAGAACGGAGAGGACTACTGTAATCTAATTGCAAAGTTCAGTGTGTCTGCAGGCGAGCCGTGAATAGTGACGCTGTATTTGAACATCTGAACGTGTGTGTGTGTCTTGTCCTTCCTCTCTCATCCAAAAAGTTTGAGATAAAAAAAAGAGTCTGTTGTCCCGATTCGCTCAGCAGTTATTCTATAACTCTACACTCTGGGCATGGATTCTTAAAGTCAGTTTGAGTGGAGGTCTTTTGTTTTTTTCCCTGTTTCTGTTTACGGCCTTTTGTTTTTCACGAAAAGATCATGGGTAACCACAGTGTGATGCTGGACTAAAAAAGACCAACTATCACCAAAATAAGAAAGAAAACATGACAAATAACAACCTTGAGCAAAATGGCTTTGACACGCGAGCCTTGTGATGGAAGCTCCATCCTTACTCGGGCTCTTTCTCTCCCTCGTGAGAAACGAGAGGAGTAACCCGGGCAACATACCCAGCCATGTCAAATAATAACATCTTAAAATAAATAAATATTCTGTATTTGTATTTTGAATTTTTATTTTTAAAATGGTTATTTTTTCAGCTAAAACTTTATTAGAACTTTTCTTAGCAGTTTAACCCTTTGTGTGCAAGGAGCATTAAGGAGCTACATTTTTGTTTGTTCAGATTTATTGGTGAGAACATATTTCGGCAAAGATGTGCGATTCTACCCCCTCGTATTGTTGGGTCTTTCCCCCCTTTTCAAAGTTCTCCATGTTTGTTTATTACTCAGGTTTCGTTTGTACGCTTCATTTATCATTTTAAGAACCAAGTTTTTTGGAAACCGAGCGAGTTGTCTTACTGACACCTGAAGGTGGTTTGGGACCAGAGCTTTAGTGGTCACTGACAAATGAAATGAGTTTAAAGCTGCTGTGTGTAAATGGCAGGGTTACCTGGAGCATCACCACGTTGTCGCCCTCAAAAGTCACGAAGACGTCCGAGTCACATTTCAGAGAAGGGATCCTGTTCTCCATCATAAAGCCCTGTTGGCACAAAGAAAAAAAGAGAAGTAATAACTGTGAAGGAACTTTGGTAGGTCAGTCAATCCTGGAAAGATTCACCATGGTTCTCTCCATTTAAAGATAATGACTCTCCTGTTGTCGCAGCATCTAAAATGGCTTTTGCAGATCTTTCTAGACTTCAAATACTTTCATTCTCACCGCACCTTTATTTTGCTGTTTGTTAGCCTACTTCACAAAACTAGAAAGGCTGAAAGGAGAACAGGACAATGTTTCATGTTAATCTTAATATTAACAGAGTTTCCTATTTAACCTTACACACACAAATACGCAACACAGCACCAGGCAAAAAAAGGTCACCACACTAAAGTTCTGTTTCCTTTTATTTCATGCGATGGTGGTGAGGTCTCTGAAAAGTTAAATGTCAAAGTGGTAAAAATTTTGTTGCACTTTTCGGTGGATGCAATCTTTAGTTCAGTCTGGGGTGCAGTCTTTGTGGTTTCACCCTGACTTTTACACTGCACACTGCACAAGCAATCAGGAAACATACTTGGAGCTGTAAATATGATGTCACTACAACCCAAATATAACAGCAAGTACAAAAACTCTCAAAGAAACCTCTGTCAGGTCATTTTACAGCTTAAAAAGATACAAATACTGTCCACAGATGACCCTTTCTGGAAATCCAGGTTTGTTAATGTAGCAATATGCAAGAGCTGCCCTCTAGTGGCTGCTCAACTTAGGCCTCCCTGGGGAGTGTGAGGGTAGAGACCGCTTGTATTTGAGGGTCCCCTGCACTTAAATAGGTAAAACGAATGAGTCGGTCACTTAAAAAAAAAACTTCAATAGTGTTTGAATTTAATAAAAACTGATTGGAAGCGCACCAGATGTTTTTACACTTGACCATATGTACTGAATTCTTCTTCCAAATGGCCTGTGTGTGGAAAAGAGAACTTTATTATTAATGTGATAGTGAGCAACAGCCCCTAAACTGGGGGAGGAAACCTTGGGAGGAACCCAGGCTCAGAAGAAAAAACCCATCCTCCTCGGGTCGACACTGGACACAATAACCAAACGAAAAGGAGAAAACCTCAGTTTTGTGTGGTGGGAGGTAGAAGCTTGTAGCTTTGAGTAACAGATAAATAAAAAATAATAAACTGTCATAAACAGTAATATGCAAATTCTGGAAGCTCTGGTTTATTTTTCTAAGTAAAAATGGCATAAAAACAAAACAGAAAATGTGGTCTGCATAATTATGGCATCAATTTTTACATTTTATAATTAAATTTTTTTCTAACTTTTACCATTGTTACTATTTTTAATTCAGCCAAAAATCTTTTTAAATAAAATAAAGAAATGTGTAAATTCTCCATAGAAGTGAATAATTATTATAATTATAAATTTTTCTGGAGGTGTGTAAACTAAACATCTTCATAAATGACCAGTAAGTGGACGGGGCAACACGTCTGAGCATAGTGTGGTCAGATCAAGACAAGGAAATAAACACCGCCTCTGCACTATCATGTAACAGAGAAGCCAAGTGAAAATAACACAGATTTAAACGTAAGACAAAAAACGATTTCACCTCAATGGAAGAGTTTTAAGACAGTTTTAAAGAAAATTTAAATAATGACAAAATCTGTTCTGTATGATCACTATATAAAATGGCTTACTCTCAAAAACAATCGGAGTACAGATTTGTCGGCATTTACGACCTTATGATTTGGCCCTAAATTAAAAAACGGCTATTTTACTGTATATACTACCTTATATAAAGCTCGGCTGTGATTGGTTGGTTTACTGTGTGGTACTACCACTGCTCGCACAGGAGCAAGACTACAAAGATCACTCCTGCTGTCCGAGGTGAAAGAAAAATTAAAGCCACTGGTCACAACTTTCGAGTGAGTCGCTGGTTTCTGAAGAGGTACGTTCACATCAAGTTAGTAAATCACTGCCACTCAGCTCTCAAAACCAAGTAGCGATTTCCCCACACTGAGGTCGCAAACCAAAAATACAAGAAATGAAACAATAGCATTACTGTTACTTATGCAAATTAATAACACATCCCGTGTGTTTCTGTGATGTATCGCTATGTTATTGTCGTGTGATATTTTGATTATCGCAGAATCACTATCATAATTTTATCATTATTGTGGGCCACATCGTGTATCATATCGTGAGATACCTTGCGATTCCCATCCCAACTCAGCGTCTGGGGATGTTGATGAATCACATACCTCAAGCAGTCATTGCAAGCAAGAGATACACAACAATTTACTAAACATGATCTAATCTAATCTAATCTAATCTAATCATCTATTAATACAGTGTCTTCTCGGACTGGTTCACAGCCCTGTACACAGGAAGCTGAAATGCAGTGGCATCTTTCTATCATTACCAGCATTTACTACTGTGACTTCTGTTCTGTTCTTCTGTGGGACTGGACAAGGGGTCATTTTCCTTATTGTGTCACTTTTACATTTATCAACGTGAGAAAAATGTTTTTGCTGATTAGGTAGTGTGAAACGTGGTGACAGAGAGGACAGCAAAAAGCACAATGTTACAAATTCACTGCAGAAAATACACTCCTTGACTGTTTTTCAATTAATGTCCTATTGTTCCGGTGGTGGTAAATGCAAAATATTTACTCCCAACTGCCTCACTAAGTATACTCTGCATACTGCTAAACACAACTGTCAATTAGAGGTGGGCGATATGGCAAAAATCTCATATTACAATACCCTGAGAAATGTTTTCAATGCACAATATGCCATGATATATATTTTTTTTATTTTATTATATTACTTTTTTATATATGAAAACATTTGTTTATTTTTTTCCTAATTATAATGAGTACAAATTGTTAGGCCCTGACAATACATAGTTATCAACTTACATATTTAATTCATTCATCCATAAATTGAGTTATGTGTAATAAAGTGAAAAGACACGGGGAAAAAGTATTGAACACATGAAGATTACAAGGTGCAAAATGACATACAAAGCCAGGAGATACCCAGAAATCTGTCAGTATTGAGAGACAAACCCTGCCCCCTATCAGTACTAATTGATATCAGCTGCTTTAGTCCTAATTGATGTTCTATAAAGGCTTCTCATTACCCAGGAGGCACACAGGAAAGATTTCATGATGGGCAAAAGCAAAGAACTCTCCCAAGATCTTCGTAATCTTATAGTTTAAAAGTATTCTGATGGAAAAATGGTATTATCCGGAAAAGGAAAGAGCATCAGTTCACCATAAACCAGCCACCATCAGGTGCTCCATGTACGATTCCTGTCCGAGGAGTCCAAAGAATAATCAGGAGAGTTCAAATCGGACAATTTTTGTGTCAATAGCCCACTTAGATATACCCTTACTGATAGAAATGCTGACGTATCAAATATTTATTCTCTTTGCTGTATTGTCATTATGCCCAGCACTACGGTCACTTCATAATAACTACTAATAATACATAATAACTAAGTGCAATATTAATCTACTACAAAACTGCCGTAACCTTTGAAAACATCTGGAATATCTTGAAAACTATAAGCAAACCTTCATAGTGATTAGGTCATATTTGAAATATGTTTGTGTGCTTAAGAACGTGGACAGAAAAGTACAAATAGGATTATTTCTATGCAGAATATTACTATTTAAATAAAAAAATTTCAGTGTCAATTTGTGAATTTTTATTATAAGTATTTTAGTTCTATCATAGCAGTGGCCTCGTATTGTGATATATTTTTTATATGTTCCTCATCCCTACATAAAAAAATGGACAGACAGCATTCTCCTTTGAGCATGCATAACGAAATGTTCCTCTGCACACATGGAGCAGTGGGCAGCTACCTACAGCACGCAGGGAACAGTGTTCTGCGGACGGCACCTTGCTCAAGGTTTCCTCAGTGCTTCCTGGGCTGGGACTTGAACATGCAACCTTCTGATTCCAGGGGCAAGGTCCTCACCACTAGGCCTCCACTGCCCAGAGCAGAATCTTCAATTTGTACCATGAGTATAGCTCCACAGACATACTCACCATGCCACCGGTGCACTCGCGACACTCCTGGAGGCAGGCTACGTTGGCCCAGGTGCTGTAGGCTTTGAGGCCAGCAACTAACGCCTGGAGGGGGCGATTACTCTGAAGGTCCTGCCCCTGACAAAGAGCATCGTCCATCAAACCAGCCGTATACCTACACACACACACACACACACACACTCACATTGGCCATTTCCTCGTAGCTGTGAAAGCCATGTGAGTAGCATCTGCTGTATTGAGAATGGTTCACTATATGAATAAGTGGGAATCTGCACCAACAGATACAGTAAGTTACTGTTTATCAACACCATACATCTACATTATTGATTAAATGGTCAGTGAGTGCAGATAAAGTGTAGCTGTACCTAATAAACTAACAAGTTCATATACAGTAGGGGTGGACCGAAATATCGGTATCATGATATATCGTCGCTCATACGATACAGTAATCGATACACTGAATCGCATCACTGCAAATTTGAAGGAATCAAAAATGATCAAATAATTGGCTAAAATAATCTATTTGGAATCAAATTGTGTGGATATTTGTCATTTACAGCTCGGTTGTAGACTATGACTCATGTGGTGACAAGCAAATGGAAATGTATTAATGTTTCAAATGAAAGAGCATAATATAGGCTGCATTTCTGTTTTAACCTGAAACAATCTGAGATTTAATACTTTATAAAAACCTGACTTCTTCTTGAAGACACCATTTTGTCTAGAAAGCGATGATGCAGCTTTTAACTGAAATTACTTTTATTCATTTATTTATTTATATTCTTCTGTCTGTCATAACTCTCTGGTGTTGACCAGAGGAGGATGGGTTCCCATTCTGAGCCTTTGTTCCTCCATAGGTTTCTTCCTACACTTTATGTAGTTGTTCCTCACCTCCGTCTTTCATTAGGGGCTTGGGCCCAGATTCTGTAAAGCTGCTTTTTGACCACGTCAGTTGAGAAAGTCGCTATAGAAATAATCAAGAACAGAGCGATGTTTTCTGAGAAGCCTCGCTTATCTGCTGCTCTGCTCTTTTTTTGGTCTCGTTCCTCTGAGTCTGTGGTTTTTCTCAGAATGAATACTTCACGTCTGGCACATGTACAGCCTTCAATAAAGCTCTGCCAGCAAGGAACAACATAGTCTCTTATTCTTCAGATCATCCATTTATAACTTGTAATTAAAACACTCAGTTTCTTTTTTTGTATAATTAGGCACATAATCTATCATTATCAATTAATCCAATCAATCATTTCTATGGGTTTCTACCTACCGTTGCACAGAGAGACATCTATCCATAGGAGAATACCTACCTGTGAAAATCTATATCTATCTATCAATATCAATCAATAATTACTAACCTATATATATATATATATACACACAACCCCTGGCAAAAAGTGTGGAATCACCCATCTCAGAAGATGTTCATTCAAATGTTTAATTGTGTAGAAAAAAAGCACAAATGCCACAAAACTATTGTCACTCAACAATCTAACCTTGTGACTGTATAAAACACTTAAAAAAAACAAAGAAAGATAACTATAGTCAATGACAACTGTTTTAAAGATCAAACAGAGGAAATAAATATGGAATGACACAAATCTGAGGAAAATGATATGGAATCACCATGCATTTTGCATTTCTAAAACAAACACCTGTATCTGATTACAACTGCTAATTAGTCTGCAGTTAAAAACGAGTGCTTGCACACAATAGTGATGTGTTGAACCAAGACGATTGACAGAACTCATGGCTCCAACACGAGAGATGTCAGTTAAAACAAAGGAGAGGATTATCAAACTTCTTGAAGAAGGTAAATCTTCACGGAACGTTGCAAAAGATGTTGGTTGTTCCCAGTCAGTTGTGTCTAAAATCTGGACCAAGTACAAATCAAAAGGAAAAGTTGTAAAAGGTACTGAAGAAGAAGCGTACTGGTCGACCAAGAAAGACATCAAAGCGCCAAGACAGAAAACTTAAGGCAATAAGCCTTGAGAACAGAAAACGCACAACAAAACAAATGAGGAACAAATGGGCAGAAAGTGGAGTCAATGTGTGTGACCGGACAGTAAGAAATCGCCTAAAAGAAATTGGATTTACATACAGAAAAGCCAAACGAAAACCATCATTAACATCTAAACAGAAAAAACAAGGTTTCAGTGGCTAAAGAAAGACCATCTTGGACTGCGGATGGATGGACTGGATGAGAGTTATATTCAGTGATGAATCACGAATCTGCATTGGGCAGGGTGATGATGCTGGAACTTTTGTTTGGTGCCGTTCCAATGAAATTTATAAAGACAACTGCCTGAAGAAAACATGCAAACTTCCACAATCATTAATGATATGGGGTTGTATGTCAGGTAAAGGTATGGAAGACGTGGCAGTCATTACATCTTCTATAATTGCACGAGTTTATGTTGAGATTTTGGACACTTTTCTTATTCCATCAATTGAAAGGATGTTTAGTGATGGTAGCATAATTTTTCAGGATGATAATGCATCGTGCCATAAAGCAAACTCTGTGAAAACATTCCTCCAGGAAAGACATGTAGTGTCAATGGCATGGCCTGCAAATAGTCCGGACCTTAATCCGATTGAAAATCTGTGGTGGAAATGAAAGAAAATGGTCCACGACAAAACTCCACCTTCAAATCTGATCTGGCAACTGCAATAAGACAGAGCTGGTGACAGATTGATGAAGTAAACTGTTTGTCATTGGTTAAATCAATGCCTCAGAGAATTCAAGCTGTTATAAAAGCCTGAAGTGGTGCAACAAAGTACTAGTAGTGTTTTTATTTGGTGATTCCATATAATTTTCCTCAAATGTGTGTGATTCCATATATTTTTTCCTCTGTTTGATCTTTAAAACAGTTGTCATTGACTATAGTTATTTCTTTCTTTCTTTTCTTAAGTGTTTTATACAGCCACAAGGTTGGATTGTTGAGTGACAATAGTTTGGTGTCATGTATGTGCTTGTTTTTTATTCTACACAATTAAACATTTGAATAAATATTTTCTGAGATTTTTTTTTGTGTATATATATCACACACACCCACACACAATGTGGACAATATTGTTGGTACCCTTCCATTACTGAAATAAAAACCCACAATGGTCACTGAAATAACTTGAAACTGACAAAAAGAAGTTGTCTGCCAGAACTAGCATTGTTTAGCGGTTAGCATAGCCGTCAATAACTCTTCAGAAATTTTGTTTTAAGCCGTTTCACACCTTTTAGATAATAAATTCTGTTAAAACACAGAAGTTAAAATTTAAAACTCAGAAATGCGCGTTCCCCATAAAAATTGGGGGCTACTATTGGAGACTATTTGTTGCGACATCTCTTCAAATCTGACGTTTATTACAAAGACAAGAGATGGGCTATTATTAGAAGATATATATATTGTGTAGCCCCAAAGAACAAAAATTGACAATGTCAGTAGTAGGTGTTTCCACCATTTGCTGCAATGACAGCTTGACAGCGACGTCTCATGCTCCTCACTAGCCTCATAATGTTGTTCTGAGGCTGCGTTACACTCTTCCACAAGTGCTACACACAGTTCTGCCAGGTCACGTGGGGGTGGAGTACGATCATTCAGTCTCTGCTTCAACTGGTCCCAGACCTGCTCTATGG